>JAODAL010025460.1:0-58599 GCA_025379985.1 Phyllomedusa bahiana | reverse complement strand
AAAAACCCCCAAAATCTATAAAACCACAGAATTTAAATCAGTCTGGATGTGATTATAACACGTGATGTAACCCGAGAGCCAAATGTCGTTAACCCCTTCCCATCACAATTTTTTTTTTCTTTGCTGCATTATTTTTTTTTTCCCTTCCCTCCTTCCAAGAGCCATGACTTTTTTATTTTTCCATCTACAAAGACACATGGGGCTTTTATTTTGCGGGACAAGATGTACTTTCTAATGTTATCATTGACAATACCATAGAATATATTGGGAAACCCAAAAAATTCAGGTAGAATGTGAAAAAAAAACATAGGGCGAGATGTCCGAAAATTGGCGGTGCTACGTCAGTTTTTAGGCACATTAAATAAGTGTAAGGTGCGCCAGAAAGTCCGACCCTATCAAAAATCTGGCGTCAGGTATACCTTGCATAGTAAACATAATGCGCCTAAAAAATGATGTTCTGTGCGCCACCATAACGAAATGCACCTATTGAGGCGCATAGCACATCATTACAAGTGTATATGTGTTAGGCGCATTTCACATTTTACAAGTATGTGTTAGGTGCATTTCAAATGCTTGTAATGATATGCTATGCGCCTCCGTGCTTGATGTGCCTCCATAGGGGCATTACATACTCTACCAATGAAATGTTTGTGCTGTGATTAGCGCAAATCACGGCACATAACATTTCATTGGTAGAGTATGTAATGCCCTATTGAGGCACATCACGCACGGAGGCGCATAGCTTATTACAAGTATATGAAATGCGCCTAACACATACTTGTAATGCGCCTAACACATACTTGTAAAATGTGAAATGCGCGTAACACTTATACACTTGTAATGATGTGCTATGCGCCTCAATAGGCGCACTTCGTTATGGAGGCGCACAGCGCATCATTTTTAGGCGCATTACAATGTGTAGTTCCCAGCATATAATGCGCCTAGTTTTGGTGTACGACCGTTCATTTACATCCAAAATATGGCGTCAAAAGCGGTTTTAGCGCAATATAACAAAAAACTGGCATTGGGAAATGTCGCCCATAATTTTAAAAACCTAGGGCGACATATCCCAATATGCAAGCGCCATTTTTTTTGGTCTATTTTGCACCAAAATTGCTTGATGTCATATCCTTGATGTAAATGAACTAAAAAGACACTATTTGGCTCTGCACATCCAAAAACCTTTTTTGAAAAAACTAAATATAGGTGCACACTGACGTGGCAATAACATACATATATATTCCAAATGTCAGCAGGACACTATCAACTAAGAACACATCAGGCATATAGGAATTTTTGAAAAATGCATTTCTGCTAAGGATATATGAAAATTTGGGGTTCTTAGTTCACAATTTTGGAAGTCTGAACAGGCTCCAAGAGAGGTAACGTTTTAGTGTTAGGACTCACCTATGTTGGGGTTCCCTTGACGAAATCGGGAGGTGAGCTTAAAGGAGTTGTCTCACTACAGGCTTTCAGCCTACCTCAGTGTGTCTGGCAGCATAGGATTTTTGAATTCAGGGATGTGCTTCTTGTCTGCCTCTTCTCCTCCCCCCCTCCACTCAGCACACAGACAGCTCTCCTCCTCCAACTGCAGTAACTTCTATACAGCAGGTGGAGGGCGAGGGGGTTTGCTGCCAGAGTTAACCCTGTGTGTGCCTGCCTAGATCTTCTGCTCACTGCTTGATCAGCTGCACTGTGCTGTGGCCGAGCTCTTGCTGCTCCTCTCCACAGAGTCAGAAGACAGCAGGAAGAGGGCTGATCTATGAGTGGCTCTGGAGCCAGAGGTCTGTGAAGCTGTGTATGCTAATAGCAAGCAGGGGGGGATGTAAGTGTTCCTATACCCCCTGCTTAGCATACAAATCTCCACGGACATCTCAAGCAACAACAAACAAACCCTGTCAGAACAGACACAGGGCAGCTGTGAAGTGTGTTACTATAATCACTAATACAGCAGAGCAGGGAGGAATAGGAACCGTTCACATGCCCCCCTGATCTGTTCTATTAGTATAGTCAAAGCTCCACAGACACATCATGATTATACTAACACACTTCACTGCTGTCACATCCTACTGACCACAGATCAACCTCACCTCTGCTCTCCTCAATCTGTGTAGAGAGCAGGAGGGAGCAGGCACACACAGGGTTAATCCAGGCAGCACAGCTACACAGACACAGAAGCCAGAGCCCTCCTCCTCCCCTACAGAAACATCACATACCGTGCGGGAGGGGCTCTGTGCTCCAACCTGTATTGAGAAGCTGATGAGTCACCAGCACTGGCAGCCAGTGAGATAAATATCAACAGGTTGGCTGCTATAGTGATTTGAGAAGCTGATGCACTCCTACTACCAGGGATAACTCAAAATCAGTAGGACATTTGTAATGAACATATATTGCAAAGCTGCTTGTTTTTTGAGGATCTTTTAATTAAAACCCAATCATTGTAGCGAGACAACCCCTTTAAGCACTTTTGATCAAAATTGTGAACTAAGAACCCCAAATTTTCATATATCCTTAGCAGAAATGCATTTTTCAAAAATTCCTATATGCCTGATGTTTTCTTAGTTGATAGTGTGCTGCTGACATTTGATGTAAATGAACTATAAAAGACCAAAACTAGGTGCATTATACGCTGGGCACAACACATTGTAAAGCACCTAAAAAGGCGCGTTACATATAGTAGCAGTGATACTCTGTGCGCCTCCATAATGCAATGCGCCTTTGAAGGCGCATTACATACACTACCAATGATACGTTATGCACCTCCATTACGCAATGCGCCTCGATAGGCGCATTACATACACTACCAATTATACTCTATGCGCCGCGTTTGCGCATTAAGTTTGCTATGCAAGGTATACCTGACGCCAGATTTTTTTCAGGCACACTTTACACAAAAGGGTAGATTCTTTTGTAGGTAGATTGATATTGTTAATCCCCTAGAGAATTGTTGAAGGATTTTTGGTATTCACACTGTACACTGATTAAATGGGCCTAAAATCTGCTGCGGCGACGCAAATTTTCAGACATCTCGCCCCTAGTTTTTATGGTGTTCACTCTTCAGTATAAATGATGCGATATCTGCATTCTGAAGGTCGGTACGATTCCAGTGATACCAAATATGTCGGGTTTTTGATCTGTTTTAGTACTTTTAAAAAAACACAAAATTTTCTAATTTAGCCGTTTTTAGGAACAATGTGGTATTGGGAACGTCACCTGGCAGGTTCGTTAGGGAGACTGAATGTAAGTGAGGGTGAGCCATCCCAAATTAGATGAGATCAGATAAATATCAGATACCAGCCCTGATTTTGTGAGACAGTGGTGTCAGCCTAGCGGTATAACCTAAATTTTTCTTTGAACCTGCTTCTGCATGTGTTATTGCTAATGTTGTTTTAAATTTATGTTGAGCTGACAATTTCCTTAGCTTCCCATTTACTTTCATTGAGTTATAGTATGATACCCGAATGTATTTTTCAATGTAGTGAAATGTGACCAACATTTATTGTCTACCGCTCCATAATGTAAGTTTTATTAAGTTTGTAAAATTCTTATTGAAAAAATCAATTAAAAATTTCATGATAACATTTTTTTTTTTCTAATTTACAAAATTTGCGCCACAGCGCCATTTTCTGCGACCAATAACTTTTCTGCATTTCAATCTACGGATCTTAGTGGGGGCTCATTTTTTGCGGGCTGAAGTGTAGTTTTCATTGGTACCATTTTGGCATAGAGGTGACTTTTTGATCACTTTCTATTCCAATTTTCTGGAGACATGAAGGGCCACATGTATGAAAACTGTCTAGATCTAAAACTCACTTTGTTGCTCAATTAGAGCGCCCCTTTCATTTCATAGAGTGCTCTGGAAAAATGAGAGCAGCGCTCTGATTGGTTGCTACGGTCAACAAAGTGAATTTTATACCTAGACAGTTTTCATACATGTGGCCCAAAATGACCAAAAAACCCTCATAATTTTGGTGTTGAAAATTTGTTTTTTTCTACAGAGTTCAGCGTATGGGGTAAATGATTTTGTATTTTATTAGACTTTTACGGGCGGCGATATCGATTATGCAAAACTTTTTTGTTACATTTCTTTTAATTGTAAAATAGCAAAACGGGGGGGGGAAGGGTGATTTTTAAAAATAATTTTTTTAAAACTTTTTTTTATTTTTACATTTGTACTTGTAGTCCCCATAGGGGACTACTGAGGGCCACAATTGCTTGTTCACCATTCTGCATTATCTACATAATGCAGAAGGATGTACCAAGATGGTGCTCCTATTACTTCCTGCCAGAAGTAATAGGAGCAGCAACATTGCAGTTATGGAAGTCTTCATTAGGCTGCTATCTGCCATGGCACTCTACAATCTCGTCATGGGGGAGTATGGTGGTTGTGTGCCACGGCGTCTAAATTGTTACACAGCAGGCTTTATCTTTATGTAAGTTTTACATTTGATATTTTTTTATAATATAAGAGGAAAAATAATAATAACAAAATGTAAAAGTCTGTTTTTCATATTTTTTCATTTTTTTAACAGCAAATGTTATGCCAAAATAAGTTGTGGAATTATATCACGTAAGTTTATAAAGTTGATGTAAAAGTTTAGTATCGTCGGGGGCGGGGCTAAAAGTTGCGGTTTGGACTGAAAATTTTCTTTTTTTAAAAAATGTTTTTATTTTGTACATATCTGTTTTTGTAATACTCAATTATATTATATTGTCCTTCCCATAAGGTCAGGAAAAGATCTTTTTTTTTTTAGGGGGGGGGGGGATGGTATTTGCACATAACTCCCAGAAAAATTTAATAAATCTTATTCAATGAGTTATGTCTTTCCCAGCACAACATATGGTTTGGCGGCAGCTTGTGGCCCGACAAAGCATTTCTGGCAACCCTCAAAGGGGTGTGGCCTATGTATACCCCACCCACAAATAAGGTGGCACCGCCAGTCTGGCGGGGGGGGGGTGTTGGCCCGGGCAGGCAAGGGGTCGTCCCAGGTGTTCCGGACCCAACGTCCTGCCAGAGCCTTCTTAACAGCATTATGGGCCCCTGGGCATAGCACTGCAGTGGGCCCTGCCCAAATACATGACATCACACTAGGCCATGCCTCGAGTCACCCCCAAGCACAACCATATTATCACGCCATTTATGTCTGGACACTGGCAGCCTGCAAGACTGATTGGCAGAGCAGGGAGCCTTTGACTTCCTTCTCCACCATGGTTTTTAACTGTTTGCACATCCTATAAAACACACAAACAGTTAAATAAGCAAAGCCAACCATGGGTACCTGGGTATGCTTCTTGTATTCCTGGGATAAGCATACCCCGCTTGGGGGCCCCTATACTTGTGGGGCCCCGGGCAACTGCCTAGTGTGCTCAATGGAAAAGATGGCCCTGCGTCCTGCAATGTTGTCCAAGTCTTGTCTATCCCAAAGAGGTGCATTAAGTGATAAAACTTATCCCGAAAGAAAACAAACCCCATATACGGCTATTTTGGCCGAAAAATAACAAAAAATTCTTGTTGCATAGGGGGTTAAAGTAACATTATTCTAGGAGTTTTCACGCATTAACTTCTTCCATACCTTGACTGAGCAGCTGCAGATTGCGGACTTCCTCTCGTACTTGCAGCTGTAAAACCTGCTGCAGAACCTCTTGCCACTGAGACTCGTGGATGATCCCCATGCGCTGCAGCTTCTCTGCGTTAAGCCTCAGCAGAGCCCGGCCTGGAAGAGGTAGAGACACGGACGGTGAGATCCCTCTGCTTGGATGGTTACTAAATGCATCATAAATTATGCAAGCTACCTCATAGTAAATGGAGCGTGAATGTAGAAGTAAGTGCAAACTCTCATGTTCTAGGGTAGACGACTCCATACAATAGATCCTGCTCGTCCTCTCCATGATCTGCTCTTTTTTTAGAAGTTTAGACATAATGTATATACGACGCCACATAGCGCACACTCTATATACTGCTATGTGCTTATTTGTGCCATCCGATCCCTGCTCCTTTGTCTGTAGATCAAGACCGTCTCCTCTTTACTGATCTCTATTGCCCACAGCTTACAAATAATTCCCCCCTCTCCATAGATTCAAATTCATTTCTATGTCCTGATCCTCGGTGGATCCTGATTCCCTACTCTATCTATACATAGATCCGGAATCTCTGGTTTCTATAGATCCTGACAAGGTTCTCCCATCTGTCTACAATGTCTACCTGCTATAGATCTATAGATCCTGATTCTCTAAAGATGCTGATTTCCTCATCTGTATAGATCCCAATCCCCTCCTTTCTGTAGATCCGAGTCTCTCCTTTTTATAGATCCTGATATTCTCATCTCTATAGATCCTGAATCTCTTCTTTCTGTTGATACTGATTCTATTTTCTCTATAGATCCTGATTTCCTCATCTCCACATATCATGATTCTCTCCTTCCCATAGACCCTGATTCCCTTGTTTCAATAGATCCTGATTTCCTCATCTCTATAAATCCAGATTTCCTCATTTCTGTAGATCCCGAATATCTTGTTTATATAGATCCCAATTCCCTTGTTTCTATAGATCCTGATTCCCTTGTTTCTATAGATCCTGATTCCCTTGTTTCTATAGATCCCAATTCCCTTGTTTCTATAGATCCTGATCCCCTTGTTTCTATAGATCCTGATTCCCTTGTTTCTATAGATCCTGATTCTCTTTTTCTATAGATCCTGATTCTCTTTTTCTATAGATCCTGATTTACTCATCTCTATAGATCCCAATTCCCTTGTTTCTATAGATCCTGATTCCCTTGTTTCTATAGATCCCGATTCCCATGTTTCTATAGATCCTGATTTCCTTGTTTCTATAGATCCTGATTTTCTCATCTCTGTAGATCCTGATTCCATTGTTTCTATAGATCCTGATCCTCTTGTTTCTATAGATCCTGATTATCTCGTTTCTATAGATCCTGATTTCCTTATCTCTGTAGATCCTGATTCTCATCTTTCTATAGATTCTGATTCTTTAGATGCTGGTTTCCTCATCTCTGTGGATCCTGTTTTTTCCTTTCCATAGATCCTGATTCTTTCCTTTCTATAGATTTTGATTTTTCATCTCTGTAGATACTAATTTCTCTCCTTTCTATAGATTACGATTTCCTCATCTCTGTAGATCCCGATTCTCTTGTTTATATAGATCCTGATTCTCTTGTTTCCATAGATCCTGATTTCCTCATCTCTATAGATCCTGATTCTCTTCTTCCTGTTAATCCCGATTCTATTGTCTATAGATCCTAACTCTTTACTTTCTACGGATGGCAATTTCCTTATCTCTACAGATCCAGATTATTTCCTTTCTATAGATTCTGATTCTTTATTTTCTATAGATCCTGATTACCTCATCTCTATAATTCCAGATTCTCTTCTTCCTGTTAATCCCGATTCTTTTTTCTATAGATCCTGATTTCCTCATCGCTGTAGATCCTGATTCTCTTTATTTTTTATAGATGGCAATTTCCTCATCTCTATAGATCCCAATTCTTTTTTTCTAGATCCGAACCTCTCTCTAAATCCGATTCTCTTCTCTGTTAATCCGATCTTTTTCTATGGATCCTGATTTCCTCATCTCTATAATTCCAGATTATCTTCTTCCTGTTAATCCCAATTCTTTTTTCTATAGATGGTGATCTCCTCATCTCTATAGACCCCGACTCTCTTCTTTTTATAGATCCTGATTCTCTTTATTTTCTATAGATGGCAATTTCCTTATCTCTATAAATCCCGATTCTTTCCTTTCTATAGATCCTGATTTTTTTCATCTCTGTAGATACCAATTCCACAAAAAACTATACACAGTCTCTGCGCCTAAGATAAAACCAATTCCTCTCCTTTCTATAGATCCCGATTCTCTCCTTTCTGTAGATCCTGATTCTTTATTTTCTATAGATCCTGATTTTCTCCAATCTATAATCCAGATCTTTTCTCTCCTGTAATCCTGATTCTTTTTTTTACAGATCCTGATTTCCTCATTGCTGTAGATCCCGATTATTTTTTACTATATATCCTGATTTTTTCATCTCTGTAGATACCAATTCCTCTCCTTTCTATAGATCCTGATTCTCTTCTTCCTATAGATCCTCATTTCCTCATCTCCAGATTCTCTTCTTCCCGTTAATCCCGATCCTTTTTTCTATAGATGCTGATTTCCTCATCTCTATAGATCCGGATTCCCTTCCCTCTGCAGCTCCTAATTCTCTCGCTGCTCTTATCCTCCCCCCATCAGCTTATCATTCCACGGGTCCATTTGAGTCTCTCCACCCCCCCCCTCTCTTCCTAATCTTCCCCTCTGTCTCCCGGGGGTATATTGTCCCCTCTCAGTACTTTATCCGTGCTGTACATTAAGACATTTAGCCTGCGCTGCCCCAGGACACAGCGTGCGCTGGTGCGTGTCTGCTGGGATATTGCAGCAGGCAGATGATGGTGGCAGCCGCCTGCGCAGGACACGATGACACGCAGCCCGCCGGGATCTACACATATGTACATGACAGGTGGACGGAGACCTGCGACTCTCATCATCTGCTCTGAAACTGCAACTCCCTGCATACACTGACAGCTATGGGTTGTTGAAGGATGCTGGGAGTTGTAGTTCTACAACCAGTGGAGAGCCACAGGTTACAAACCACTGACAGCAGTGTGACATGGCCAGGAGGAGCTACCTGTGATGGCGTGGTGGGAGAAGGCCTCGACGTAGGTGAGATAGTTGTGTGGACAGTGCTTCTTCAGCCACTTGCACACGTCTTGCTGAGTCCACAGGACGACAGGTTTAGTCAGGCAGCTAAAGGACGGGCTGGTGTGATATATCCCGTACTGGTCACTGGGTCTGACCTGTGCAGGGACAAAGCAAGGGTTAATCAGAGCAGACACGACCCAGCCCTGAGAATCAGGTCCGAGGTCAAAGAGTATGAAACTCTCTCTCACTATATATATATATATATATCACGTCCCTCACTGCACGTATATATCACATCTCCATCACTGCACGTATATAACACATATCCCTCACTGCACATATATAACACATCTCTATCACTGCACATATATCACATCTCCATCACTGCACATATATATCACATCTCTGTCACTGCAGATATATATCACATCTCAATCACTGCACATATATATCACATCTCAATCACTGCACATATATAACACATCTGTCACTGCACATATATATCACATCTCCCTCACTGCACATATATGTCACATCTCCCTCACTGCACATATATCACATCTCCATCACTGCACATATATATCACATCTCCATCACTGCACATATATAACACATCTCCCTCACTGCACATATATAACATATCTCCCTCACTGCACTTATATATCAAATCTCCTTAACTGCATATATAAAACACATCTCCATAACTGCAAATATAAAACAAATCTCCAACACTGCACATATATACCACATCTCCCATCACTTCACCTATATAACACATCTCCCTCACCTCACATATATACCAAATCACCCATCACTGCACATATATAACACATCTCCATCACTGCACATATATATCACATCTCCCTCACTGCACATACAGTATATACCACATCTCCCTCACTGCACATATATAACACATCTCCATCACTGCACATATATACCACATCTCCCATCACTGCACATATATAACACATCTCCATCACTGCACATATATACCACATCTCCCATCACATTTATACTCTGTGCAGCACTAATACATAGTATGTTATACAGCGCTGTTGTCCTCCATGATGCCTCCATTATCTCCTCCTCTCCGGTATAGGACAGCGATGTCCAGCATTATACATACACTGCCTGCCTGTGACAGTGGATGTGCCGCACTGCGCCTCACTCATTACATGCATCACAATATCTTAGTAAGATACCTCAGCTCAGGGTAATGTCTGTGTGACCGAGCAGATCAACGGAATAATTACACTACCCAATTATCCTCGCTGTCCAAAGAGGTCACACATGAGCCGTCCGGCGGAGCCCCCGCTCCTGACTGCGGCGGACGCTGCTTCCATAGACTTTAATACAGTGAGGTGACACTGCAGCAGCCCCGGACCAACTATGTAGAGTATATATATATATATATATATATATATATATAATATATATATATATATATATATATATATATATACTGTATCACCATCGGGCTACTGCTCCTCTTGCTACATTTGAAGAGGTCTTCCCATAGGCAAAGATAAATAGACATTATTAACAAATACATTTGTGCTCTGATTTTGCTTTATTTTAAGGATAGAGCGGGTTTTCTATCCTGCCTGTTTACAGATGTTTTGAGTCGTAAAAAAAACAGTCACATTGCATTGCAGGAGATGTAGCTGAATATTGCAAAGAAAACACTACATCTCTCACAATGCCCTACAGCAGAGAATTCTCAGTACAGACACCAAGCCAACAGGGGGCAGCAGAGAGAGTTGAGATAATGCAACCTAAGAGAAACCATTAGTCACGACTGCAGCTTTATAAGTGACTAGAGTATAAGTGTGAAATGTTTGGAGCAGTAAAACTCAGTTACATTGCATTGCAGTCACTACTGCAGCTTTATTGGAGTTGTAAAAGTCCGTTACATTGCACTGCAGCAGATGTAGCTGAATACTGCATAGATGTAAACACTACATCTTCCACAATGCACTACAGCAGATAATTCTTAATACAGAAACTGACCCAGTAAGGGGCAGAAGAAAGTGTTAAGGGAAAGACCTATGAGAAAAACCATTAATCATGACTGCAGATTTGGATGCTACTAGAGTATAAGTGTAAAATGTTTGGATCAGCAAAACTCAGTTACATTGCATTGCAGGAGACGTAGCTGAATACTGCATGGATGTAAACACTGCTTATCTCACAATGCACTACAGCAGAGAATTCTTAGTGCAGAAACTGAGCCAGCTGGGGACAGCAACACCATGAAAGAAAAACTACATCTCTCACAATGCACTACAGCAGAGAATTCTCTATATAGATATCAGGCCAGCAGAAGGGGCAGCAGTCAGAACTGGGGGTATAAACCTAGGAGATTCCAGCAGTCATGACTGCAGCTTTGGATGTGACTGGAGGAAAAGTGTAAAATGTTTTGAGCCCTAAAAAGGAGTCACATTTCATTGCAGGAGATGTAGCTGAATACTGCATAGATGTAAACACTACATCTTCCACAATGCACTACAGCAGAGAGTTCTCAGTACAGACACTACGCCAACAGGGAGTTGCAGAGAGAGTTGAGATAATGCGCCTTAAGAGAAACCAGCAGTCATTAATGCAGCTTTATATGTGACTAGAGTATAAGTGTGAAATGTTTGGAGTTGTAAAAGTCAGTTACATTGCATTGCAGGAGATGTAGCTTGATATTGCAAAGAAAACACTACATCTCTCACAATGCAATACAGCAGAGATTGCTCAGTAAAGACAACAAGTCAGCAGGGGACAGCAGAGAGAATTGAGATAATGCACCCTAAGAGAAACCAGTAGTCACTACTGCAGCTTTATATGTGACTAGAGTGTAAGTGTGAAAGGTTTGGAGCTGTAAAAGTCAATTACATTGCATTGCAGGAGATGTAGCTGAATACTGCATAGATGGAAAAACTACATCTTTCACAATGCACTACAGCAGAGAATTCTTAATACAGAAACTGACCCAGCATGGGGCAGAAGAAAGTGTTAAGGCTATGAGAGAAACCATTAGTGATGACTGCAGCTTTGGATGCGACTAGAGTATAAGTGTTAAATGTTTGAAGCAGCAAAACTCAGTTACATTGCATTGCAGGAGACGTAGCTGAATACTGCATGGATGTAAACACTGCTTATCTCACAATGCACTACAGCAGAGAATTCTTAGTACAGAAACTGAGCCAGCAGGGGACAGCAACACCATGAAAGAAAAACTACATCTCCCACAATGCACTACAGCAGAGAATTATCTATATATTTACCAAGCCAGCAGAAGGGGCGGCAGTAAGAACTGGGGGTATAAACCTCGGAGAATCCAGCAGTCTTGACTGCAGCTTTGGATGTGACTGGAGTATAAGACATGACACAACATAAGGACAGTGAAATAGATGCCAGAACACGGGTTACCTGTGACACCTCGGTGCCGGGCTGCTTCAGCAGTTTGATGGTCCTGCTCCCGGCCGCTCGGTGCCCCCGGCCGTCGTGCCATGTCAGGCTGTTGCCAATCTCCCGGCGGAAGCGATGGTTCAGGTTCTCGGCCGACACCGTGTGTTCCAGGAGGCTTCGACAGAACCTGAAGTGGGCAGCAGCTGTCAAATCAGAACATAGGGTTAAAGAACGGGCAACGACCCCCGACCTATGTGTGGCAAGAGTGGGCAACAGGGGCGGCTGACTAAAAAAATAATAGAGGAGGGGGACAAACAGAAATCTGAAGGGCCCCTATGGTTCTGGATAGCGCCACCTATGACAAAAACATCTGGTGCATATAGGACCTTCCTAACACTGCAGGGCCAGTCATAATGGGAGTCCTTCACAGGCATGGGTCTAGCCTTGATGGGGCCCTATCTCTCTGGGGTCCCCAGGCTTCTGTATAATGTGAAGGCCCAAGCTTAACAGCATACCCCCGCTCTATAAATGTCACATCCATGCAAATGTTATGGGGGCCCTTTCTGTCCAGGGGCCCCTTAGTAGTTGCACAGGCTTCCTGTATGGTATGCAGGCCCTTGCTCATCTGTATACCCCCTGCTCTCTAAGGCTACGTCTACACAGCACAGGTGTTCCGTCAGATTTTCGGTGGTTTTTAGTATTTAGAAACCTCTGAAAATCTGACGGAGAACATGTCACATAGACTGCCTGAAAAAAAACGACCAAAAAAGCACAACAAAAAACTAAAAACCACCCACAAAAATCTCAACAAAAAATAAAAACCACCCAAAAAGCTCAACAAAAAAACTAAAAATCGCCCCAAAAACCCCAACAAAAAACATAAAACCACCCACAAAAATCTCAACAAAAAAATAAAAACCATCCAAAAAACGTCAACAAAAAACCTAAAAATCGCCCAAAAAATCTCAACAAAAAAATAAAAACCATCCAAAAAACCTCAACAAAAAAACTAAAAACCACCCAAAAAAACTAAACTAAAAACCACCCAAAAAACCTCATCAAAAAAACTAAAACCCACAGCAAAAACCTCAACAAAAATTAAAATCCAATTAAAAACCTCAACAAAAACTAAAAACCACAGCAAAAACCTCAACAAAAAACTAAAACCCACCCAAAAAATCTCAACAAAAAAACTAAAACCCACAGCAAAAACCTCAACAAAAGCTAAAAACCACCTAAAAAACCTCAACAAAAAATAAAAACCACCCAAAAACTGGTGGGAAACCCAGCTGCTTTTGACAAAAAACTGACAAAATTCTTGGGTTCAAAGTGGTTTTTAGAACAAGTTTTTTGTCCTATGCAGTGAAGACCTAGCCTAAATGCCACATCAATACAACTGCTAATGGACACCTCTCTCTTTCCAGGGGCTACTTAGTGGCTACATGGGATTTCTGTATGGAAAGAGAAAAGAAACCTCAATCAGTTATGTGCAGTGAGACAAAAAAAAATCCACGTTTGGTTCCTGGAGGGATTTGAACTTAGGACCCCTATGATGAAAGACAGAAGTCCAAACCACTCAGCTACATTGTAGCTATTCACTGCTCCTTACATAAACAAACCTTTGTTTGTCTAGAGTGAGCACTGTGGGGAAAGGCATGGTGATGTCAAGCCTGCTGGGACACATGATATGCAGTTCAAATGAATCATACACACCCGCTTTTGAATACACTGAAAGCTGAAGCAGGACTGGTCAGAAATGAAATGCCTTTTTGGCAAAACCCCTATAAAGGGGTTGTCTCACTACATTGATTCATCTCACCTCAATCCTGTTTTCTTGGGTTCACTTTGAATTCAGGGGCGTGTTTACTAGCTTCCACTAGGCTGCAGTAGAAGCCAGGCCCTGTAGCTATAGCAACCATGCTGCAGCCAAATCAGCATATATCAAACGGGTCTGTAGCTATAGCAACCAGTGCTGGCAGCCTATCAGGATAGTCAAACAGGTCTGTAGCTATAGTAACCATGCTGGCAGCCTATCAGGAGAGATCAAACAGGTCTGTGGCTAAGCAGCCAATGCTGGCAGCCTATCAGAGAGATCAAACAGGTCTGTAGCTATAGCAACCAGAGCTGGCAGCCTATCAGGAGAGATCAAACAGGCCTGTAAAACTATAGCAACCAGTGCGGCACCTACAGGATAGATCAAACAGTCTGTAGCTTAGTAACCCATTGCTGGCAGCCTATCAGGAAGATAAAACAGGTCTGAGCTAAGCAGCCAATGCTGGCAGCCTATCAGAAGATCAAAAAGGTCGTACTATACAACCATGCGGGCAGCCTATCAGGAGAGATTGAACAGGCCCTTACTATAGGACCTTGCAAAGCAGCCTACCGGAAAAGATAAACAGGTCTGTAGCTATAGCCCAGTGCTGGCAGCCAACGGGAACAAAAAACGTAGCTATAGCGCCTGAGAGCTGATGCAGCCCAACAAGAGGGGGATATCTAGGATAGGTAGATACTTTAATAACCATTTGAAAAGTGATTTTTTTGCAAGATCTTTAACAAAAAAAACCTTTAGTAAAACCCCCTTTTAAAGAGGGGCTTGCACCATAGACTTCAATGGCATATTGATAGGATATGCCATCAAAGTCTGATAGGTCACCTTACCCTACCTACCCGTCGCTATGGCCCTGATTGCACAAGTAGCGGCATCGGTGGGAGAAGTTTGGGCCATTCTGCTACTGATACCATAGAGCACAGGTGTCAAACTGCGGCCCTCCAGCTGTTGGGAAACTACAACTCCCATCAAGGGCCCCCTGTTATAGATTATACAAACATGATGGGAGTTGTAGTTTCCCAACAGCTGGAGGGCCGCAGTTTGTCACCCCTGCCATAGAAAACCGCCATTTTTATTCAACACTATATTCCATGGAGTAAATCCCACTCCCCATGCATTAAGTTAGTGCACCCCTAGGCCCTCCAGGCCATGTATCTGATTCCTGCTGGTGCAGGGGGACAAGGTGGCTGACGAGCCCGGGATCACCTGACCCCTCGTCTGCGGCACGCAGGGATGTGACGAGAATGCACGGGAAGCGGAATGATTATAGGAAGCTGCGCCGCCGCCGTGGAGAACAAAGCTGCTCGTCTCCGTACTTTTATTTTCTCAGTGCTGTTTTCACAGCGACGCCTCGGGCATGAAATCGAGTTACAGGGGGAGGAGGAGAGGGTGCGAGGAAAATCAAAAAAAAAAAAAAAATCCAATAGCATATTGCTGTGAAACATGGACGAGACTTTAAAGGCGAAACTCCAGTGAAAAACGTACGACCGGCTCAAGGTCGGAAGTATGTGACCCCCCCCCCCCCTTTTTAGTTAGAGCATTCAATCATGCCAGGGGAGCCAATAGGACAGTACGGGCAGTACTACTGTCAGGGGCCTTGGTCAAAAAGGGGCCCACTGATATATTAAAAATAGGAACTACTAATGGGTGGGGGCCCCATTTGGTTTGGATGTATGGGGCCCTGAAACGGTTAACAGATGACGGATGGCCGCCCTGTATCCAGCCATGCACCATGTGTCGCCACTGACTTGGTGGCACCGTTATAAATGCCACCTCTTTCCGCAAGGTCAGCGTGACAAATTTCCACCCCGGTCACCTGCTGTGGTGTGAAGTTATAATGTCTAGGAGCGACAGCAGCTCAGCTGTGATGTGGCGGGTGCAGGACAAACCAAGCGACAGCTGAAGGGTGAAAAGTCATGTGCAGCACCCACCACCGAGGAACAAACTGATCCCGAAAGTCTCATTACAAGAATTAGGGTGCTCAGTGCCAGGTGGCTGCTGGACTGGGGTAAAGCTATCGCAAATTGTGGCTTGCAGGTTAACGAGAAGACTCTTTACTGTTCTGGGGCGACAATGTCACCAGCACCATGGAGGTCCGACAACAGTTTGATGTGGAAACACTTGACAGCTCGGGCATCGATTTCATTGTACACACTATGGGGTGAACTTCAGTACCCAATGACATGTGGCCAATAGATACAATCCCTGTAGCCAACCTCCATAATCTAGTGAAAAAACTTCCCAAAAGAGCAGAGGTTGAGGGGGGACCACCAGTGGAGTTGATTCCAGAAGCCACCAGTGGAGTTGATTCCGGGGGCTCACCAGTGGAGTTGATTTTTGGGGCCACCAGTGGAGTCGATTCCAGAAGCCACCAGTGGAGTTGATTCCAGAAGCCACCAGTGGAGTCGATTCCAGAAGCCACCAGTGGGGTTGATGCCAGAAGCCACCAGTGGAGTTGATTCCGGGGGCTCACCAGTGGAGTTGATTTTTGGGGCCACCAGTGGAGTTGATTCCAGGGGCCCACCAGTGGAGTTGATTCTTGGGGCCACCGGTGGAGATGATTCTTGGGGCCACCAGTAGAGTTGATTCCAGAATCCACCAGTAGAGTTGATTCCAGAATCCACCAGTGGAGTTGATTCCGGGGGCTCACCAGTGGAGTTGATTCCGGGGGCTCACCAGTGGAGTTGATTACTGTGGCTCACCAGTGGAGTTGATTCCAGGGGCCCATCAGTGGAATTGATTCTTGGGGCCCACTAGTGGAGTTGATTCCAGAAGCCACCAGTAGAATGATTCTTGGGCCAACAGTGGAGTTTATTCCAGGGGCACAGTTGGACGTGATTCAGAATCCCCAGTGGGAGGTGATTCCAGAAAGCCTCGTGTGGAGTTGATTCCAGAAGCCACCAGTGGAGTTGATTCCGGGGGCTCACCAGTGGAATTGATTACTGGGGCTCACCAGTGGAGTTGATTCCGGGGACCCACCAATGGAGTTGATTCCAGGGGCCTACAGTGGAGTTGATTCTTGGGGCCCACCAGTGGAGTTGATTCCAGAAGCCACCAGTAGAGTTGATTCTTGGGGCCAACAGTGGAGTTTATTCCAGGGGCCACCAGTGGAGTTGATTCCAGAATCCACCAGTGGAGTTGATTCCAGAAGCCACGAGTGGAGTTGATTCCAGAAGCCACCAGTGGAGTTGATTCCGGGGGCTCACCAGTGGAATTGATTACTGGGGCTCACCAGTGGAGTTGATTCCGGGGACCCACCAATGGAGTTGATTCCAGGGGCCTATCAGTGGAGTTGATTCTTGGGGCTCACCAGTGGAGTTGATTCCGGGGGCTCACCAGTGGAGTTGATTACTGTGGCTCACCAGTGGAGTTGATTCCAGGGGCCCATCAGTGGAGTTGATTCTTGGGACCCACTAGTGGAGTTGATTCCAGAAGCCACCAGTAGAGTTGATTCTTGGGGCCAACAGTGGAGTTTATTCCAGGGGCCACCAGTGGAGTTGATTACAGAATCCACCAGTGGAGTTGATTCCAGAAGCCACGAGTGGAGTTGATTCCAGAAGCCACCAGTGGAGTTGATTCCGGGGGCTCACCAGTGGAATTGATTACTGGGGCTCACCAGTGGAGTTGATTCCGGGGACCCACCATTGGAGTTGATTCCAGGGGCCTATCAGTGGAGTTGATTCTTGGGGCCCACCAGTGGAGTTGATTCCAGAAGCCACCAGTAGAGTTGATTCTTGGGGTCAACAGTGGAGTTTATTCCAGGGGCCACCAGTGGAGTTTATTCCAGGGGCCACCAGTGGAGTTTATTCCAGAGTCCACCAGTGTAGTTGATTCCAGAATCCACCATTGGAGTTGATTCCAGAAGTCATGAGTGGAGTTGATTCCAGAAGCCACGAGTGGAGTTAATTCCAGAAGCCATGAGTGGAGTTGATTCCAGAAGCCACGAGTGGAGTTAATTCCAGAAGCCACCAGTGGAGTCGATTCCAGAAGCCACCAGTGGAGTCGATTCCAGAAGCCATCAGTGGAGTTGATTCTGGGGGCTCACCAGTAGAGTTGATTCAGGGGGCCCACCAGTGGAGTTGATCCTTGGGGCCACCGGTGGAGTTGATTCCAGAAAACACCAGTGAAGTTGATTCTGGGGGCTCACCAGTGGAGTTGATTCAGGGGGCTCACCAGTGGAGTTGATTCTTGGGACCAACAGTGGAGTTGATTCCGGAGGCCACCAATGGAGTTGATTCAGGGGACCAACCAGGGGAGTTGATTCCGGAGGTCCCCACTGGTGATGATTCTTGGGGCCACCAGTGGAGTTGATTCCAGGGGCCCAGCAGTGTGGTTGATTCTTGGGGCCCACCAGTGGAGGTGATTCTTGGGGCCACCAATGGAGTTGATTCTTGGGGCCACGAGTGGAGTTGATTCCAGAAGCCACGAGTGGAGTTGATTCCAGAAGCCACGAGTGGAGTTGATTCCGGGGGCTCCCCACTGGAGTTGATTCCGGGGGCTCACCAGTGGAGTTGATTACTGGGGCTCACCAGTGGAGTTGATTACTGGAGCTCACCAGTGGAGTTGATTCCGGGGTCCCACCAATGGAGTTGATTCCAGGGGCCCATCAGTGGAGTTGATTCCAGAAGCCACCAGTAGAGTTGATTCTTGGGGCCAATCATGGAGTTTATTCCAGGGGCCACCAGTGGAGTTTATTCCAGGGGCCACCAGTGGAGTTGATTCCAGAATCCACCAGTGGAGTTGATTCCAGGGCCACGAGTGGAGTTGATTCCATATACAGAGCCATGAGTGGGTGGGAAGGGATTTGGATATTTCAGAAGGCCATGAGTGGAGTTGATTCCAGAAGCCAAGAGTGTAGTTGATTCCAGAAACCACGAGTGGAGTTGATTCCAGAAGCCATGAGCGGAGTTAATTCCAGAAGCCACCAGTGGAGTCGATTCCAGAAGCCATCAGTGGAGTTGAGTTGGACTTCTGTGGGCTCTCAGAAGAGTTGATTTCAGGGGCCCACCAGTGGAGTTGATCCTTGGGGCCACCGGTGGAGTTGATTCCAGAAAACACCAGTGAAGTTGATTCTGGGGGCTCACCAGTAAAGTTAATTCAGGGGGCTCACCAGTGGAGTTGATTCCGGAGGCCACCACTGGAGTTGATTCCGGGGACCCACCAGTGGAGTTTGATTCCAAGGGGTCCACCAGTGGACGTTGATACTTAGAGCCCACCAGTGGAGTTTATTTCTTGGGACACACCAGTGGAGTGATTCTTGGGACCACCAGTGGAGTTGATTCTTGGGACCACCAGTGGAGTTGATTCCAGGTTCCCAACAGTGGAGTTGATAATTATATCCCCACCAGTGGAGTTGATTCTTGGGACCACCAGTGGAGTTGATTCTTGGGACCACCAGTGGAGTTGATTCCAGGGGCCCACCAGTGGAGTTGATTCTTGGGACCACCAGTGGAGTTGATTCTTGGAGCCACCAGTGGAGTTGATTCCAGGGGCCCACCAGGGGAGTTGATACGTAGAGCCCCAACCTGTGAGTGTTGATTCTTGGGACCACCAGTGGTAGTTGATTCTTGGGACCACCAGTGGAGTTGATTCCGGAGGCCACCACTGGAGTTGATTCCGGGGACCCACCAGTGGAGTTCATTCCAGGGGTCCACCAGTGGCGTTGATACTTAGAGCCCCACCAGTGGAGGTGAGTCGTGGGACCACCAGTGGAGTTGATTCCGGGGGCTCACCAGTGGAGTTGATTTCCAGGGGGGCCCTACAGTGGAGTTGATACTTAGAGCCCCACCGTGGAGTTGATTTCTTCGGGACCACCAGTGGAGTTGATTCTTGGGACCACCATGTGGGTTGATTCCTGGGGACCTACCCAGTAGGGAGTTGATTCTTGGGATCCACAGTGGAGTTGTTTCTGGGAGCCACCAGTGGAGTTGATTCCAGGGGCCCACCAGTGGAGTTGATACTTAGAGCCCCACCAGTGGAGGTGATTCTTGGGACCACCAGTGGAGTTGATTCCAGGGGTCCACCAGTGGAGTTGATACTTAGAGCCCCACCAGTGGAGTTGATTCTTGGGACCACCAGTGGAGTTGATTCTTGGGGTCCATCAGTGGAGAGGATTCTTGGGGCCACCAGTGGAGTTGATATGGACCACCAGTGGAGTTGATTCTTGGGGCCACCAGTGGAGTTGATTCTTGGGGTCCATCAGTGGAGAGGATTCTTGGGGCCCACCCTACAGCTACTATACATGATTGCTCATACCTCAAATGCCCTTTGTTTACTGCCTCTCTTTCTCTGTCTTTTTTCTTGAAAAGCAGCCTCAGCCTTGTCCTACTCAGGGGCCGCCTACAGGGGGTCTACCCTTTGGGCTTGTCCAAACCTGGCACAAGGCAATCAACCTATGGGCAAGCACTACTGGACGTGATCATGGGGCATACTTGTGGCCGTGCAGTGTAAATCCGCATAGTCCGCCCTGTATGGTTTCTACAGCTTGTGGTTATGATCTCTAGTGCATGATGTTTTACACCAGGATCTGTCAGATCCTGCGCGGTGATAGATTGTCTCACAGCCGCGCTTGTGTTTTCCCAGCAAGGGTTAAAGACGATTCTCCGCTGCTTCCTGCAGTCGCTTCGGGAACTTTATAAAGTCCTAAGATTTCTCCGCTTCCCGACAGTTTTTACCTACCTTAATTATTATTTGCATAGTATGAACAGAGGTGGATGTAAAAACACCAGTCACGTTCGTAAGACTGTATCACATATCATAGGCTTAGATACAAAGGCTTAGTCAACAGGGTTACACATAAGAGGCTTAGATACATAGGCTCAGCACAGTATATACTACCCCATACACAAATGTATCTCCCACACTGAGCCTATATACCTGTGTACACCGTACAATACACTACCCCATGTGCATATTTACTACCCCCTATATGTACCTTTACATGATACCATACACTGCCCTATACACATGCGCTATCCACACCAGCTCCATCTACACCTGTACATATCATACACTGCCCTATACACATGCACTATCCACACCTACCCCATATACACCTGTACATATCATACACTGCCCTATACACATGCACTATCCACACCTACTCCATATACACCTGCACATATCATACACTGCCCTATACACATGCACTATCCACACCTACCCCATATACACCTGCACATATCATACACTGCCCTATACACATGCACTATCCCAAATACCCAATACACATGTACACATCATACACAGCCCTATACACATGCTCTATCAGCACCTACTCCATATACACCTGTACATATCACACACTGCCATATACACATGCACTATCCACACCTACCCCATATACACATGTACATATCACACACTGCTCTATACACATGCTCTATCCACACCTACCCCATATACCACTGTACATATCATACACTGCCCTATACACATGCACTATCAGCACCTACTCCAAATACACCTGTACATATCATACACTGCCATATATACTAACTATCCACACCTACCCCATATACACCTGTACATATAATATACTGCCCTATACACATGCACTATCCACACCTACCCCATATACACCTGTACATATCATACACTGCCCTATACACATGCAAATCCAACGCTACCCATATACACCTGTACATATCATACACTGCCCTATAACATTGCCTATTCCACCTACCCCATATACACCTGTACATATCATACACTGCCCTATACACATGCACTATCCACACCTACTCCATATACACCTGCACATATCATACACTGCCCTATACACATGCACGATCCACACCTACCCCATATACACCTGTACATATCATACACTGACTTTACACATGCAATACACCACCTACCTCATATACACCTGTACATATCATACACTGCCCTATACACATGGACTATCCACACCTACTCCATATACACCTGCACATATCATACACTGCCCTATACACATGCACTATCCCCACCTACTCCATATACACCTGCACATATCATACACTGCCCTATACACATGCACTATCCACACCTACTCCATATACACCTGTACATATCATACACTGCCCTATACACATGCACTATCCACACCTACTCCATATACACCTGTACATATCATACACTGCCCTATACACATGCACTATCCACACCTACCCCATATACACCTGTACATATCATACACTGCCCTATACACATGCACTATCCACACCTACCCCATATACACCTGTACATATCATACACTGCCATCCTTTAACAACCATGCACTATCGCAACCTACCTCCATATACAACCTCGTACATATCATACACTGCCCTATACACATGCACTACCCACACCTTCCCCATATACACCTGCACATATCATACACTGCCCTATAAATTGCACTACCCCCCACCTACCCCACCATTACACCTGCACATATCATACCCCACCCTATACACATGCACTATCCACACCTACCCCATATACACCTGCACATATCATACACTGCCCTATACACATGCACTATCCACACCTACCCCATATACACCTGTACATATCATACACTGCCCTATACACATGCACTATCCACACCTACCCCATATACACCTGTACATATCATACACTGCCCTATACACATGCACTATCCACACCTACCCCATATACACCTGTACATATCATACACTGCCCTATACACATGCACTATCCACACCTACTCCATATACACCTGTACATATCATACACTGCCCTATACACATGCACTATCCACACCTACCCCATATACACCTGCACATATCATACACTGCCCTATACACATGCACTATCCACACCTACCCCATATACACCTGCACATATCATACACGACCCTATACACATGCACTATCCACACCTACCCCATATACACCTGTACATATCATACACTGCCCTATACACATGCACTATCCACACCTACCCCATATACACCTGTACATATCATACACTGCCCTATACACATGCACTATCCACACCTACCCCATATACACCTGTACATATCATACACTGCCCTATACACATGCACTATCCGCACCTACTCCATATACACCTGCACATATCATACACTGCCCTATACACATGCACTATCCACACCTACCCCATATACATCTGAACATATCATACACTGCCCTATACACATGCACTATGTACACCTACCCCATATACACCTGTACATATCATACACTGCCCTATACACATGCACTATCCACACCTACCCCATATACACCTGCACATATCATACACTGCCCTATACACATGCACTATCCACACCTACCCCATATACACCTGCACATATCATACACTGCCCTATACACATGCACTATCCACACCTACCCCATATACACCTGTACATATCATACACTGCCCTATACACATGGACTAAAAAACCAAAACCCCCAAAAACCCCTTTTTCCCCCCTTTCCCCTAAACCCAAAAAACCCCTTTAACCCTTTTCCCAAAATAACCGGGAAAAACAATTCACCCCAAAACCCCCATAATAAACCCAAAAAAAACCCCCTTTTCCAAAAATTAAACCCCTACCCAAATCCCTGCCTTTCCCAAATCCCCCCCTTAAAAATGACTATCCCCCCCCCTACCCCAAAAACACGCCCTTTTACATGAAAAACCCCCAAAATTAAAAAAAACCCCCCCCTTTCCCCAAAATTTCCCCCCAAAAATAAACCCAACCCAATAATCCCCCAAACAAATAAAACAAACCTAACCCCGCCCTATCCACCCCTACCCACATACCCCCCAAAAAAACCCCAAAAAATTTCCCACCCCCCTTTAAAAAACCCCCCCCCCCCCCATTTTCAATAAACAGGGGGGGCCCCCCCCCCCCCAAACGCCCTTCCCCCCCCTTTTTTTCCCCCCCACTTTTAAAAGAAAACCCCCCAAAAACCCCCCCCTTACCCAAAACCTCCCCCAAAATTTCCATCAAAAACCCCCCCCCAAAAACCAACCCTTAAAATTTAAAACTTTTTTTTTCCCCCCATTTCCCCAAACCACTAAACCCCCCCCAAAACCATTACACTATAAAACCCCCCAAACACATCATTTCCAAAAACCACCCCTCCCTTAAAAAAAAAAAAAAAAACCCCTTTCCCCCCTCCCAAAATCCCCCTCCAAACCCCAAACACCGCCTTTTTCCCCCTTTTAAAAATTTCCCACAAAAAACCCAAACCCCCCCCCCCTTCCCAAAAACCCCTTAAAACTGTCACCCACCCCCTCCCCTTATCCCCCCCAAACCCCCCCCCTTTTTTTTCCCCCCCAACCCCTAAAACCAAAAACCCCCCATATAACCTGCCTATAAAACCCCCTTCACCCTACCCCGCACCCCCCAAATAATACCCTTCCCAAAATCCCAAAAAAACCCCCCCCAAAACCAAATATAAAAAACCCATCCCCAACAACCCCCAAACCTCCCCCAAATGACCCAAATAAAACAAACCCCCCCAAAAAAACCCCCCAACTCCCATAACACCTAAAAAAAACCCTAAACCCTAAACCATGCCCCCCCCCCCCAAAACTTTCACACCAAAAAAAAAAAAACACAAATTTCCCCCTAAACATGCTTTCCCCACCCTACCCATATACCCTGAAACATACAAATACACTGCCCTATACACATGCATATCCCCCCCAAACTCCATAAAACCCTTTAAAATAAAACCCTCCCTATACCATAAAATCCACACCCCCCCCAAATAAAACCCCCCTGTCCTTTATCAAACGCCCCTATCCCAATGCACTACCACACCTACCCAGAATACATTTGAAAAACATTATCTTTATACGCCCTATCACATGCACTACCCACCCCTACCCCATAACACCTGCCCAACATACACGCCCTATACAAGGGAACTATAACCCCACCTACCCCCTTATACACGACATATCATACCCCTGCCCTATACACATGCATTCCACACCTACCCCTATACACCTCCCAAACTATCATAACCCCCTTTTTCACACCTTCCCACACCTACCCCATTTACCCCTGTAAATCATACACTCCCCCTATACACATCACTACCAAAAAATACCCCAATACACCTGAAAACATATAAAACATGCCCTATACACATGCAACCCCACACCTCCCCAAATAAAAACCCCTGTACATTTCATACATTGCCCTATCACATGGACCCCCACACCTACCTATACACCCTGCCTTTTTCATACACTGCCCAAAAATACACATGCACTACCCCCAAAAACCCCCCCCCAATTTACACCTTTTCCATATATACACTCCCCCCATACACATGCACACCACACCAAACCCCAAAATACACCTGTAACAACATCATTTCCCTATACACATGCACTATCCAAAACCTCCCCATATAACCTTAAAAACTACAACCCCCCCAACCCATGCCTATCCACACCTCCCCCATATCACTGACAAAAACAATAAAAACGCCCAAAACCAAAGCCACCCCCAACCTACCCCATATACACCTTTACATTCATACCACTGCCCCTATAAAAAATGCACTATACCCAAACCCATATCCCCACCTGAAATAACATACACTGCCCCATACCATCCTATACAACCACCCCATATACACCTTTTTACTATCATACACTCCCAACACATCACATTTACCCTAACCCCAAATTACACCGGACATATCATACATGGGCCCCTTTAAAAAACATGCACAAAACACACCTACCCCATATAAAAACCTGACTTTTACTAAACTGCCCCCCCTTCAATCACTTCCACACCCACCCCATATAAACCGAACAAATCATACACTGCCCCTTCCCACTACCACCAAAACCCCCTCTCCATATAAACCTTAATATCAATAAACGCCCCTATACACAGAAAACCACACCACCCCATTAAACATGAACATATCAAATTTCCCCCTATACACAGGGCACATCCCCCATTCCCAAAAACACCTGACATATCATACACTGCCCTTCACATGCATACCCCAAAACCCTACTCCATATACACCTGCATATCATACACTGCCCTATAAAAACATGCATATCCCCCCCTCCTCCAATACACCTGACATTAAAAAACACTGCCCTATACACATGCCACTACCCCACACCTACCCCATAAAACACCCTGAAACAAAACAACACGCCCATACACCTGGACTATCCCCCCTACCCCATAACACCTGCACAATCAAAAACACCCCTTTATAAACATGACTTTTCCACCCCCCTCCCCCATAAAAACCCTGACAACTACACTGCCCTATACACAGGGACTATCCACACCACCCCCTTTAAACACCTGTACATATCATAACCTCCCCCCCTTTAAAACCATGCACTTTCCCCACCTACCCATAAACCGAGCATATCATCACGCCCTAAAGGGGGCCCTATCCCCCCCACCTTAACAACCTGAAATCTACATTTGCCCAAATACAATGCATACCCCCCTCCCCCCATATACACCTGCATATCATACCTGCCCCTTTACACATACTATCCAACCAAAAACCCCCTAAACACACAATCCAACATGCCCTATACCCCCATGCTATCCACACTACCCAAAAAACCCCTGACATATAAAACCACTGGCCCTAACACATCCCCAAAAAAACCAATCCCCATATACCCCTGCACAATCAAACACTGCCCTATCCCAAAAATGCACTACCACACCTACCCTAAAAACCGACATTCATACACCCCCCAAATACACATGACTACCCCACACCACCCTAACAACCTCTACATATCTACACTCCCCCTATACACAGCCTGCTTGTTTTTTTGTTCCCCCCACTCAGGGCACACCCATGTCCTGACTCGTATGATCCTCTGTGCTGCTCCATCATGTATGATCCCTGTCATCCCCTTGCACATGGCCCTGCACTCACCGTCCATGCTGCCCCTCTCCGGGCTGTAGTCCCCTCTCCCCGCCGCCGCCTCCCTCTCACCGATCCGAGCTCGAAGGTCAGTGAACATCGGGCGTCCGGGTCACAGACAGCCGGGTGCTGCCTCCCTCCTCCAGCAGCAGACAGACCCAGGGAGGAGGAGGAGGAGGAGGGAAGCAGAGGATGGATGGAGGGTGTGCACCGCCGGGTCACCCAGCCAGCTGCTGCCGCTGCACAGATGTCCTGAGCATGAGATGCTCTGCAGATGACTGAGGTGCCAGGTCCTATTGCGATGCTCTGCAGATTGCACAGATGTCCTGTCACTGAGATGCTCTGCAGCTTACACAGATGTCCTGAGCATGAGATGCTCTGCAGCTTACACAGATGTCCTGTCACTGAGATGCTCTGCAGCTTACACAGATGTCCTGAGCATGAGATGCTCTGCAGTTAACGAGTGCCGGTCCCTATTGGAGGGCTCTTCAGCTTACACAGCTGTCCTGTCACTGAGTTTCTCTGGAGGTTACACAGATGTCCTGTCACTGAGATGCTCTGCAGCTTACACAGATGTCCTGTCACTGAGATGCTCTGCAGCTTACACAGATGTCCTGAGCATGAGATGCTCTGCAGCTTACACAGATGTCCTGTCCATGAGATGCTCTGCAGCTTACACAGATGTCCTGAGCATGAGATGCTCTGCAGCTTACACAGATGTCCTGTCACATGAGATGCTCTGCAGTAACAGATGTCTGAGCAGAGATGCTCTCGCTTAATGTCTGTCATGAGATGTCTCCTAACTGAGTGCCTTCTATGGATGCTCTGCAGCTTACACTGATGTCCTGTCCTTATGAATGCTCTGCAGCTTACACAGATGTCACTGTCCATGAGATGCTCTGCAGCTTACACAGATGTCCTGTCCATGAGATGCTCTACAGGTTACACAGATGTCCTGAGCATGAGATGCTCTGCAGCTTACACAGATGTCCTGTCCATGAGATGATCTGCAGCTTACACAGATGTCCTGACCATGAGATGATCTGCAGCTTACACAGATGTCCTGTCCATGAGATGCTCTGCAGTTTACAAAGATGTCAGGCCCTTATGAGATGCTCTGCAGCTTACACATATGTCCTGTTCCTGAGATGTTCTGCAGTTTACACAGATTTCCTGAGCGCATGAGATGCTCTGCAGCTTACACAGATGCCCTGTCCATGAGATGCTCTGCAGCTTACACAGATGTCCTGTCCTCATGAGATGCTCTACACTTTGCGCTGGTTTCCTGTTCTTATGAAATGCTCTGCAGCTTACACTGATGTCCTGTCCTTATGAAATGCTCTGCAGCTTACACTGATGTCCTGTCCTTATGAAATGCTCTGCAGCTTACACAGATGTCCTGTCCATTAGATGCTCTGCAGCTTACACATATCTCCTGTCAATGAGATGCTCTGCAGCTTACAAATGTCCTGACCATGAGATGCTCTGCAGATTACACAGATGTCCTGTCCATGAGATGCTCTGCAGATTGCACAGATGTACTGTCACTGAGATGCTCTGCAGATTACATAGATATCCTATCCATGAGATGCTCTGCAGCTTACACAGATGTCAGGTCCTCATGAGATGCTCTGCAGCTTACATAGATGTCCTGTCAATGATATGCTCTGTAGCTTACACAGATGTCCTGTCCATTAGATGCTCTGCAGCTTACACAGATGTCAGGTCCTTATGAGATGCTCTGCAGCTTACACAGATGTCCTGTCCATGAGATGCTCTGCAGCTTACACAGATGTCCTGTCCATGAGATGCTCTGCAGCTTACACAGATGTCCTGTCCTCATGAGATGCTCTACACTTGGCGCTGGTTTCCTGTCCTTATGAAATGCTCTGCAGCTTACACTGATGTCCTGTCCTTATGAAATGCTCTGCAGCTTACACAGATATCCTTTCCATGAGATGCTCTACAGATTACACTGATGTCCTGTCCATGAGATGCTCTGCAGCTTACACAGATGTCCTGTCCATGAGATGCTCTGCAGATTGCACAGATGTCCTGTCCCTCAGATGCTCTGCAGATTACATAGATATCCTGTCCATGAGATGCTCTGCAGCTTAAATAGATGTCCTGTCCATGAGATGCTCTGCAGCTTACACAGATGTCAGGTTCTTATGAAATGCTCTGCAGCTTACACAAATGTCCTGTCCATAAGATGCTCTGCACTTTGCACTGGTGTCCTGTCCTCATGAGATGCTCTGCACTTTGCACTGGTATTCTCTCTTCATGAGATGCTCTGCACTTTACACTGGTGTCCTGTCCTCATGAGATGCTCTGCACTTTGCACTGGTGTCTTGTCCTCATGAGATGCTCTGCACTTTACACTGGTGTCTTGTCCTCATGAGATGCTCTGCACTTTACACTGGTGTCTTGTCCTCATGAGATGCTCTGCACTTTGCATTGGTGTCCTTTTCCTCGTGAAATGCACTTCAACAGACACTGATGTTCTGTCCTCATGAAATGTCTTGCTCAGACCTATGTTCCTGAAATGTTCTGCAGACTTTAGAAGCTGCGCAGATGGGTGCAATGCTCTGCTGCCAGGTCCCTGTATCTCCGCCTGTCACATACTTTGCTCTGTCAGGACATGTTGTATGTGGGTGACACCTTCATTCTGCAGAGTTGTGATGTCTCCACATCAGAGTCTGTCTGTGCTGATAGAGATAGCAAGTGTCTCTTCAAGAGACATGAAGAGACATGCTGACTGGTCAGTGATGCCACAGATGACATGAACTGTCTCTTAGAGATCAGCAGTCTCTTGTACAAAGGTGCCATTGGTGATGTGAGCTGTCTATTAGAGATGAGCAGTCTCTTGTACAGTAGTGCCATTGGTGATGTGAGCTGTCTATTAGAGATCAGCAGTCTCTTGTACAGTAGTGCCATTGGTGTTGTGAGCTTGAGCTGTATTAGAGATCAGCAGTCTCTTGTACAGTAGTACATTACTGGTGCGAGCTATTAGAGATGAGCAGTCTCTTGCACAGAAGTGCCATTGGGTGGTGTGAGCTGTCTATTAGAGATCAGCAGTCTTTGTACAGTAGTGCCATTGGTGATGTGAGCTGTCTATTAGAGATCAGCAGTCTATTGTACAGTAGTGCCATTGGTGATGTGAGCTGTCTATTAGAGATCAGCAGTCTCTTGTACAGTAGTACATTGCTGGTGTGAGCTATTAGAGATGAGCAGTCTCTTGTAGTGTTATTGGTGGCTTCAGCTGTCTCTTAGACTTGAGCAGTTTCTTGTACAATAGTGCTACTAGTGGTGTGAGCTGTCTTTTAGACATAAGCAGTCTCTTGCACAGAAGTGCCATTGGTGATGTGAGCTGTCTATTAGAAATCAGCAGTCTCTTGTACAGTAGTGCCATTGGTGGAGTGAGCTATTAGAGATCAGCAGTCTCTTGTACAGTAGTGCCATTGGTGATGTGAGCTCTGAGCTGTCTATTAGAGATCAGCAGTCTCTTGTACAGTAGTACATTGCTGGTGCGAGCTATTAGAGATGAGCAGTCTCTTGCACAGAAGTGCCATTGGTGGTGTGAGCTGTCTATTAGAGATGAGCAGTCTCTTGTACAGTAGTGCCCTTGGTGATGTGAGCTGTCTATTTAGATCAGCACTCTTGTACAGTAGTACATTGCTGGTGTGAGCTATTAGAGATGAGCAGTCTCTTGTTGTGTTATTGGTGGCTTCAGCTGTCTCTTAGACTTGAGCAGTTTCTTGTACAATAGTGCTACTAGTGGTGTGAGCTGTCTTTTAGACATAAGCAGTCTCTTGCACAGTAGTGCCATTGGTGATGTGAGCTGTCTATTAGAGATCAGCAGTCTCTTGTACAGTAGTGCCATTGGTGGTGTGAGCTGTCTATTAGAGATGAGCAGTCTCTTGTGCAGTAGTTCCATTGGTGATGTGAGCTCTGAGCATGTCTATTAGAGATCAGCAGTCTCTTGTACAGTAGTACATTGCTGGTGCGAGCTATTAGAGATGAGCAGTCTCTTGTACAGAAGTGCCATTGGTGGTGTGAGCTGTCTATTAGAAATGAGCAGTCTCTTGTGCAGTAGTGCCATTGGTGATGTGAGCTGTCTATTAGAGATCAGCAGTCTCTTGTACAGTAGTGCCATTGGTGATGTGAGCTGTCTATTAGAGATCAGCAGTCTCTTGTACAGTAGTACATTGCTGGTGTGAGCTATTAGAGATGAGCAGTCTCTTGTAGTGTTATTGGTGGCTTCAGCTGTCTCTTAGACTTGAGCAGTTTCTTGTACAATAGTGCTACTAGTGGTGTGAGCTGTCTTTTAGACATAAGCAGTCTCTTGCACAGAAGTGCCATTGGTGATGTGAGCTGTCTATTAGAGATCAGCAGTCTCTTGTTCATTAGTGCTATTGGTCCTCTAAGTAGTCTCCTAGACATGAGCTGTCTCTTGTACTAGAGCTGCTGGTGAATTGTCTCTTCAATGATACCAACCACTGCGCCCAATAACACCCAGTGCCTCAGGCTTTTCCTTGGATATCCACCTTTGCTCGACGTCCATCACTCTTTTTCCACCAACAGAAACTGGTCTGAAGCCGCCTTTACTCATTAGATAAAAATAGATGAAAATTGATGGTTTCAACAAAAACGATTGTTTATCGGGTGAATTTAAGAACAAGTAATACTTTCGGCCAAATTAGGATCCAACATCATCACCTGACCAGAGGTTGGACGCGTATGAAATTTTCTTTCCGATAGACAAAAAAGGTTTTGTTTAGAAAATATCTCCCATCCCTGAACCAAGGTTTGGTTAGCAGGTCAACGGTTTGGTAAGACCATATATAGTTTGATGAGATGATCTATGGTTTATTAAAATGGATTAAGGTTTGCTGAGATGAGAGATGGTTCTTAGACCTATCTATGGTTTTGTATGAAGGTTTATGGTTTGGTTGTATGGTTTTAAGATCTAAGACTCGGTAAGATGGTCTCTGGTTTGGTAAGATGGTTTCTGCTTTGGTCATATTGTCTATCCATAGCTCGGCCAAAGTTTCTGTTGTTTGGTTGGATGACCTATAGTTGGTGTGAAGGTCTGGTGCGTGGTAAGATGTTCTGCAGTTAGGTGGGATGATCTATGGTTGGTGTGTAGGCTCATGACTTGGTAAGATGGTCTGCAGTTAAGTGGAGTGATCTATGGTTGGTGTATAGGCTCATGGCTTGGTAAGATGGTCTGCAGTTAAGTGGAGTGATCTATGGTTGGTGTATAAGCTCATGACTTGGTAAGATGGTCTGCAGTTAGGTGGGATGATCTATGGTTGGTGTATAAGCTCATGGCTTGGTAAAATGGTCTGCAGTTAAGTGGAGTGATCTATGGTTGGTGTATAGGCTCCTGACTTGGTAAGATGGTCTGCAGTTAGGTGGGATGATCTATGGTTGGTGTATAGGCTCCTGACTTGGTAAAATGGTCTGCAGTTAGGTGGGATGATCTATGGTTGGTGTATAGGCTCATGACTTGGTAAGATGGTATGCAGTTAGGTGGGATGATCTATGGTTGGTGTATAGGATCATGACTTGGTAAGATGGTATGCAGTTAAGTGAGATGATCTAAGGTTGGTGTATAGGCTCATGCATTGGTAAGATGGTCTCTGCTCTGGTTATATTGTCTATCTATAGCTTGGCAAGAGTTTCTGTTGTTTGGTTGGATGACCTATAGTTGATGTGAAGGTCTGGTGCGTGGTAAGATGTTCTGCAGTTAGGTGGGATGATCTAAGGTTGGTGTATAGGCTCATGACTTGGTAAGATGGTCTGCAGTTAAGTGGGATGATCTATGGTTGGTGTATAGGCTCATGACTTAGGAAGGTGGTCTGCAGTTAGATGAGATGATCTATGGTTGGTGTATACTGTAGGCTCATGACTTTTGACGGTGGTCTGCAGCTTGGTGAAGTGGTGTTTGGTTCAGGGAGATGGTCTTTGGTTCTATGAGCAGTCTATGGTTGGTCAGAAGTTATATGGTTTGGATTGATTATCAATGGTTGGTGTGAAGGTCTGTAGTTTGGTGGGTGATCTATGGTTGGTGTATACGCCCATGACTTGGTTAGGTGACTTTTAGATTGGTGAGCTGGTCTTTGGTTTGGTGATTAACCTATAGCTTGGTCAGAAGTTATATGATTTTGGTGGATGCTCTATGGTTGGTGTAAAGGTCTTTAATTGGGTAACATGGTCTGCAGTTTGGTGAGATGATCTATGGTTGGTGTGAAGATCCATGACTTTGTTAAGTGGTTTGCAGTTTGATGGTTGGTTTGGTGAGATTGTCTTTGGTTCTATGAGCAGTCTATGGCTTAGTCACAAGCTCTATGGACTTGATGGATGTTCAATGATTGGTGTAAAGGTCTAAACTCTTGTAAATTGGTCTGCAGTTAGGTGAGATGATCCGTGGTTTGGTGAGATGATCTATAGTTTAGTGAAATGGCCTATGGTTTTATGAGCAGTCTATGGCTTGGTTAGAAGTTCTGTGGTTTGGATGAATGATCTATGGTTGCTGTGAAGGTCTTTGGTAAGAGGATCTGTGGTTTGGTTGAATGATTTTTGCTTTAAGCAAAGAACCTAAAGCTTTGTGGATGGTCTGTGGTTCTATGATATGTCTATAGCTTGGTCAGCTGTTCCTTGGTTAAGATGGATGAACTGTGAAGCTCTAGAACTTGGTAAATAGTTCGATGACTTATGGTTTAGAGGGATGATCTGTTGCGGTTTGATGTAGGTGATCTGTGGTTTGGGCTGAAGGTCTATGGTAAGGTGATAGGTCTATGGTAAGGTGATAGGTCTATGGTAAGGTGATAAGGTCTATGGTAAGGTGATAAGGTCTATGGTAAGGTGATAAGGTCTATGGTAAGGTGATAAGGTCTATGGTAAGGTGATAAGGTCTATGGTGAGGTGATAAGGTCTATGGTAAGGTGATAAGGTCTATGGTAAGGTGATAGGTCTATGGTAAGGTGATAAGGTCTATGGTAAGGTGATAAGGTCTATGGTAAGGTGATAGGTCTATGGTAAGGTGATAGGTCTATGGTAAGGTGATAAGGTCCCTATGGTAAGGTGATAAGGTCCCTATGGTAAGGTGATAAGGTCTATGGTAAGGTGATAAGGTCTATGGTAAGGTGATAAGGTCTATGGTAAGGTGATAGGTCTATGGTAAGGTGATAAGGTCTATGGTAAGGTGATAAGGTCTATGGTAAGGTGATAAGGTCTATGGTAAGGTGATAAGGTCTATGGTAAGGTGATAGGTCTATGGTGAGGTGATAAGGTCTATGGTAAGGTGATAGGTCTATGGTAAGTTGATAGGTCTATGATAAGGTGATAGGTCTATGGTAAGGTGATAAGGTCTATGGTAAGGTGATAAGGTCTATGGTAAGGTGATAGGTCTATGGTAAGGTGATAGGTCTATGGTAAGGTGATAAGGTCTATGGTAAGGTGATAGGTCTATGGTGAGGTGATAAGGTCTATGGTAAGGTGATAGGTCTATGGTAAGGTGATAAGGTCTATGGTAAGGTGATAGGTCTATGGTTAGGTGATAGGTCTATGGTAAGGTGATAGGTCTATGGTAAGGTGATAGGTCTATGGTAAGGTGATAAGGTCTATGGTAAGGTGATAGGTCTATGGTGAGGTGATAGGTCTATGGTTAGGTGATAGGTCTATGGGGAGGTGATAGGTCTATGGTGATAGGTCTATTGTGAGGTGATAAGGTCTATGGTAAGGTGATAAGGTCTATGGTAAGGTGATAGGTCTATGGTGAGGTGTTAAGATCCATCATAATTGACAATGTAATTAATATTTCTTGGTTGAGGCATGAGGGAGGTCTATGGTAGGTGTAAGGTCTTGGTAGTGATAAGGTCTATGGTAAGGTGATAGGTCTATGGTAAGGTGATAGGTCTATGGTAGGTGATGGTCTATGGTAGGTGATAGGTCTATGGTAGGTGCAGGTCTATGGTAGGCGCAGGTCTATGTTATGGTGATAGGTCTATGGTAAGGTGATAGGTCTATGGTAAGGTGATAGGTCTATGGTAAGGTGATAAGGTCTATGGTAAGGTGATAAGGTCCCTATGGTAAGGTGATAAGGTCTATGGTAAGGTGATAGGTCTATGGTGAGGTGATAGGTCTATGGTGAGGTGATAGGTCTATGGTAAGGTGATAGGTCTATGGTAAGGTGATAGGTCTATGGTAAGGTGATAAGGTCTATGGTAAGGTGATAAGGTCTATGGTAAGGTGATAAGGTCTATGGTAAGGTGATAGGTCTATGGTGAGGTGATAGGTCTATGGTAAGGTGATAAGGTCTATGGTGAGGTGATAAGGTCTATGGTAAGGTGATAGGTCTATGGTAAGGTGATAGGTCTATGGTAAGGTGATAGGTCTATGGTTAGGTGATAAGGTCTATGGTGAGGTGATAAGGTCTATGGTAAGGTGATAAGGTCTATGGTAAGGTGATAGGTCTATGGTAAGGTGATAAGGTCTATGGTGAGGTGATAGGTCTATGGTAAGGTGATAAGGTCTATGGTGGGGTGATAGGTCTATGGTGAGGTGATAGGTCTATGGTTAGGTGATAAGGTCTATGGTAAGGTGATAAGGTCTATGGTAAGGTGATAAGGTCTATGGTGAGGTGATAGGTCTATGGTAAGGTGATAGGTCTATGGTGAGGTGATAAGGTCTATGGTAAGGTGATAAGGTCTATGGTAAGGTGATAGGTCTATGGTGAGGTGATAAGGTCTATGGTAAGGTGATAGGTCTATGGTAAGGTGATAAGGTCTATGGTAAGGTGATAGGTCTATGGTAAGGTGATAAGGTCTATGGTAAGGTGATAGGTCTATGGTAAGGTGATAGGTCTATGGTAAGGTGATAAGGTCTATGGTAAGGTGATAGGTCTATGGTGAGGTGATAGGTCTATGGTAAGGTGATAGGTCTATGGTAAGGTGATAAGGTCTATGGTAAGGTGATAAGGTCTATGGTAAGGTGATAGGTCTATGGTAAGGTGATAGGTCTATGGTGAGGTGATAAGGTCTATGGTGAGGTGATAAGATCCATCCATACATCTGACAAAGTAATCTAATCATTTCTTGTTGAGGACATGCAGGGATAATTGAATGGGAATTGCTCTCATAGAGAAATGCAAATACTGATAATTGGAACAATGATCCTTCTGTCTCAGAGGTCACTGGTGAGAATGGGAACCTGCAGCTGTGTTTGTCAGGTCCTCCCTCCCTCTTCACCTCGCAGATCCCCCTCTTATTATCTCTTCTCTCACTAATAACCCCTCACACTGCCCCCCGCTTACTAATAACCCCTCACACTGCCCCCCGCTCACTAATAACCCCTCACACTACTCCCTGCTCACTAATAACCCCTCACACTGCCCCCCCGCTCACTAATAACCCCTCACACTGCCCCCCCGCTTACTAATAACCCCTCACACTGCCCCCTGCTCACTAATAACCCCTCACACTACTCCCTGCTCACTAATAACCCCTCACACTGCCCCCTGCTCACTAATAACCCCTCACACTACTCCCTGCTCACTAATAACCCCTCACACTGCCCCCCGCTTACTAATAACCCCTCACACTGCCCCCCCGCTCACTAATAACCCCTCACACTACTCCCTGCTCACTAATAACCCCTCACACTGCCCCCCCCGCCCTAAAAACCCCCTCACTTTACTCCCGGCTCACTAAAAACCCCCTCACCCTCCCCCCCCCCCCCTTCTAATAACCCCCCCAAAACCTCCCCCCGCTCCTAATAACCCCTCCCCACTGCCCCCCCGCTCACAAATTTCCCCCTCAACTACCCCTGCTCACTAAAAACCCCCTCACCCCCCGGCCCCCGCTCACTTTTAACCCTCCACTCCCCCCCGCCCCACAAATTAACCCCTAAAACATTTTTCCCCCGGGCCTCATTTAAAACCCTCAACTCCCCCCCGCTCACTAAAAAACCCCTAAACCCCTTTTCCTCCCCCCCCCCGCTTAAAAACCTTAAAAAAACCCTCACACTACCCCCTTCTCACTAATAACCCCTCACCCTGCCCCCCCCCCCGCTTACTAATACTCCCTCACACTGCCCCCCGCTCACAAATAACCCCTCACACTACTCCCTGCTAACTAATAACCCCTCAAAAACTGCCCCCCCCGCTTATTTTAAAACCCCCTAAACACTGCCCCCCCGCTTATAAAACCCCCTTAACACTGCCCCCCCCCGCTCACTAATAACCCCTCACACTGCCCCCCCCGCTCACTAATAACCCCCCTTAAAACCCCAATATTTTCCCTCCACTAATAACCCCTCACACTGCCCCCCCCGCTTACTAATAACCCCTCACACTGCCCCCCCGCTTATTTAAAAAACCCCTCCCCACTCCCCCCCCGCTCACAATAACCCCTCAAAATTCCCCCCCGGGCCCCTTTTAATAACCCCCCCACCCCTGCCCCCCCGTCACTAATAACCCCTCACACGCCCCCTCCCTCACAAATTCCCCCTCACACTGCCCCCCCGCGTACAAATAACCCCTCACACTGCCCCCCCCCCCCTTTTAAAAAACCCCCTAAATACCCCCTTTGGCTCACAAATTTTCCCCTCACCCCTGCCCCCCGCTTACTAATAACCCCTCACACTGCCCCCGCTTACTAAAACCCCCTTCACACTCCCCCCCCGTTTCAAAATTAACCCCTCACAATTACTCCCCTGCTCACAAATTTAACCCCTCACCGCCCCCCCGCCCCCAAAATAACCCCTCACACTGCACCCCCCGTTTATTAAATCCATCCCCCTCCCCCCCCGCTCACTAATAACCCCTCACACTGCCCCCCCGCTCACTAATAACCCCTCACACTACTCCCTGCTCACTAATAACCCCTCACACTGCCCCCCTGTCACTTTTTAACCCCCACACTCCCCCGTTTCACTAAAAACCCCCCTCACACTGCCCCCCCGTTACAAATTTATCCCCCCCAACACTCCCCCCCGTTTCAACTAAAAACCCCCTTAAAAACACCCCCCCGCTCACAAATTAAACCCCTCACATCCCCCCCCGCCACTAATAACCCCTCCCCACTCCCCCCTTCTCATTTAAATAACCCCTCACAATCCCCCCCCGTTTACAAATAACCCCCACACTCCCCTTTCCCACAAAAACCCCCTCCACCTGCCCCCCGTTTCCCAAAATTTAACCCCCCCCCTTACTACTCCCCTGCTCACTAATAACCCCCCAAAACCCCCCCTGCCCCCCCCACTATTCTAAAAACCCCTCAACCCCCACCCCGCTCCAAATTTAACCCCCAAAAACCCCCCCCCGTTTCACAAAAAACCCCCTCAAAAACTGCCCCCGCTCACTTATACCCCTTTCACACTCCCCCCCCGCTCACAAAAAAACCCCTCCCCACTACCCCCCTTCTTTTCCCCAACCCTTTTATAAAACCCCTCCCCACTATTTCCCTGTACTAAAAACCCCTCACCCCTTTAACCCCCCCGCTTACTAATAACCCCTCAAACCACTCCCCCCGCTCACAATTTCCCCTCCACTACCAAACCCGGGCTCACTTTTTTTCCCCCCCTTTCCTTTTCCCCCCCGCTTAAAAAATAACCCCTCACACTCCCCCTTGCTCCCCAAAAACCCCAACCAAACCCCTTTCTCATTTAATAACCCCTCACGGCCCCCCCCTTTCCCAAAATTAACCCCTAACACTGCCCCCCGCTATTTAATAACCCCTAAAACTACTCCCTGCTCACAAATTTAACCCCTTTTCTCACTGCCCCCCCCTTTCCCCTAATAACCCCCCCCACTGCCCCCACCCAACTAAAAACCCCCTCACCCCGGCCCCCTCAATAATAACCCCTCAAACTCCCCCCCCCTTACTAAAAAACCCCTTAACACTCCCCCCCTCTTTTAATAACCCCTCACCTCCCCCCCCCGCTTTTTTTAAAAAACCCCTCACCACCCCCCCTTAACTATAGAACCCCCCCAACACTGCCCCCTGCTCACTAATAACCCCTCACACTGCCCCCCGCTTACTAATAACCCCTCACACTGCCCCCCCCCGCTTACTAATAACCCCTCACACTACCCCCCCTGCTCACTAATAACCCCCAAAACTGACCCCCGCCTACTAAAAAAACCCTAAACCTGCCCCCTTTTTCCAAAAAACCCCTCACACTCCCCCCTGCTCACTATTAACCCCTCACACTGCCCCCCCCCCCCTTAAATTAAAACCCCGAAACACTACTCCCTGCTCAATAATAACCCCTCACCCGCCCCCCCCCGCTTACTAAAAAAACCCCTCCCCCACAAACTCCCTGCTCATAATAACCCCTCACACATCCCCCGGCTCAAAAATAACCCCCACACTATCCCTGCTCACTAATCCCCCTCACACTGGCCCCCCCCCCTTTTGCCCCTTAAAAAAAACCCCTCACACTGCCTATCCGCTCATAATAACTCCTCACCTGCCCCCTGTCACTAATAACCCCTCAAACGCCCCCTCCCTCCTAAAAACCCCCTTTAACACTACCCCCTGCTCACTAAAAAACCCCTACACTCCCCCTGCTCACAAATTAACCCCTCACACTACTCCCCCACAAATTAACCCCCCACCTGCCCCGGCTCACTAAAAACCCCCTTTACATACTCCCTGCCACAAATAACCCCCACTTTCCCCCCCCCCCCCTCAAAATTTAACCCCCTCACACTCCCCCCGGGTTATAAAAAACCCCACACACTGCCCCCCTGCTCACTAATAACCCCACACACAATTCCCTGCTCACTAATAACCCCTCACACAAACCCCCCTCCCTCCTAATAACCCCTCACCCCGGGCCCTCCTCACTATTAACCCCTCACACTACTCCCTGTCACTAAAAACCCCCCTTTCCCAACGGGCCCCCTACTCACTAATAACCCCTCACACTGTCCCCTGCTCACTAATAACCCCTCACACTGCCCCTGCCACTAATAACCCCTCACACTCCCCCGGCCACAAAAAACCCCCTCACTCTACTCCCTGCTAAACTAATAACCCCTCACACATCCGCCCCCCAGCCCCCCCTTATTTTAAAACCCCTCACCCCCACCCCCGCTTACTAATAACCCCCTAAGACACTGCCCCCGAAACTAAAAACCCCCTACACCCCCCCTTATTTAAAAAAACCCCCCCACCCCCTGCCCACCGTTTTCTAAAAAACCCCACATTTCCCCCTGCCACAATTAACCCCCCCCACACTGCCCCCCCTTTTCAAAAACCCCCACACGCCCCCCGCTTCAAATCCCCCCCTCAAAAAACCCCCCCCCTGTTTCAAAAAACCCCCCCACATTTGCCCCCCGCTTATTTAAAAACCCCCTCCATTTCCCCCTTCTCACTATAACCCCTAAAAAACTCCCCCCCGGCTTTACAAAAAAAAAACCCCCTAACACTCCGCCCCCCCTTTTTTTCCCAAAAAAAACCCCTCAAAAACTTTTCCACCGCTCACTAATAATTTCCTCACACGCCCCCCCTGTCACTAATAACCCCCCACTGCCCCCCGCTCCAAAAAACCCCTCACACTACCCCCTGCTCACTAATAACCCCTCACACGGCCCCCCTGCTCAAAAAATTACCCCCCCAAACGGGCCCCCCGCTCACTAATAACTCCTCACACTGCCCCCCCCCCTCACTAAAAAACCCCTAAACCACTACTCCCTGCTCTACTAAAAAACCCCCCCCACAACTGCCCCCCGCTCACTAATAACTCCTCACACTGCCCCCCGCTCAAAAAATAACCCTAAACACGCCCCCGGGCTCACTAATACCCCCACACACTGCCCTCCGTTTTCAAATTTAAACCCCTCACAGTGCCCCCGGGTAAATAAAACCCCTTTCCCCAGTGCCCCCCGTTTCACTAAAAACCCCCTCCAACTGCCCCCTGGTTTCACTAAAAAACCCCCTCACACTACCCCTATTTCCACTAAAAAACCCCCTTACACTGCCCCCTACTCACTAATAACCCCTCACACTGCCCTCTGTTTCACAAATTCCCCCCCTCCCCTTCCCCCCTGTCACTAAAAACCCCCCTCACATTCCCCCCGGGTTCACTAATAACCCCTCAAAAAAAACCCCCTGCTCACTAATAACCCCTCACACTGCCCCCGCTTACTAATAACCCCTCACCTCCCCCCCGTTTTAAAAAAACCCCCCTCACATCCCCCCCGGGCTACTAATCCCTAACCCCCCCCTTCCTAATCCCCCCTTCCCCCCCGTCAAAATAACCCCTTTCACATGCCCCCTGCTAAACAAAATAACCCCTCAAAACTCCCCCCGTTTTACTAATAACCCCCCAAAAACCCCCCTGCTCACTAATAAACCCTCACAGTGCCCCCCGCTCATTTAATAACCCCCAACGGGCCCCCCCCATTTAAAACTAAAAACCCCTCACCCGGGCCTTTCCCCCCTTACTAATAACCCCCCCCACCCCCCCCTGCCCCCCCCCTGTCCCCCCCTTTTAATAAAAAGACCCCCTTTACAAAAACCCCACAATGAAAACCCCCCCCCCCTTTCTAAAACCCCCTTTCCACCCCCCCCAAAATCCCCCCCTCCCCCCACCATAATAACCCCTCACATGCCCCCCCCTTCCTAAAAACCCCCTTTCACCCCTCCCCCCGCTTCTAAACCCCCCCTTTCCCCCCCACAAATCCCCCCCCTTTAAACAAAAACCCCTCACACTACCCTGCTCACTAATAACCCCTCACAGTGCCCCCCGCTTACTAATAACCCCTCACACTGCCTCCCCCTTTATAAAAAACCCCTCACACCTTAAACAATCCCCCAAAACCATTTTTTAAAATAACCCCCTTCCCCCCACAAAACCCTCCCTGCCCCCTTAATAAAACCCCTACACTCCCCCCGGTTTACTAAAAACCCCCCTCACACGGGCCCCCTTCTAAATAATAACCCCTCCCCCCTCCCCTTGCCCCCCCCGCCCCCCTTACAAAAATAACCCCCTCACACCCCCCCCCCCTTACTCCCCCCCTAAAAAAACCCCCTCACATTGCCCCCCGTTTACTATAATAACCCCCACCCTCTCAAAAAACCCTCCCTGCCTCTTTACAAAAACCCCTTCACACTGCCCCCCTTCCAAAAATAACCCCCCCACACTCCCCCCTCTCACTAAAAAAACCCCCAACACCCCTGCCCCCTGCTAAACTAATAACCCCTTAAAATTCCCCCCTGTTTAAAATAATTAAAACCCCCCCTTCACAATCCCCTTAAATGCCCCCCCCACTAATAACCCTCCCACACCCCCCCCTGCCAAAATAACCCCTCACACCCCCCTCCCAAATTCCCTCCCCCCCTTTTAAAATCCCCTCAAATTTTTATTCCGCTGACCCCCCACTAATAACCCCTCACCAACTCTCCATTCTTTAAAAACCCCTCACACTCCCCATTTAAACCCTCCCCTTTTAATTAAAACCCCTCCACTGCCCCCCCCTTAAAAACCATAACCCCCTTCACAAATCCCCTTTTCCCCCCCTCCCCAAAATTTTAACCCCCCTCACAAATCCCCCCCCCGTTTTAATAATAACCCCTAAACACAAACCCCCTCCCAACTAAAAACCCCTTTCCACTCCCCCCTTCTCCTAAAAACCCCCTCACATCCCCCCCGTTTACAAAAATAATCCCCCCTCCAAAACCCCCTCCCTCCCCCTCCACAAATTTAACCCCTCAAAACTCCCCCTCCCAAATTCACCCCCCCCCCTCAAAAATTTTCCCCTTGGGTATAAATAACCTATCCCCACCTTTAACTCAATCCCAATTCTTATTCCCTAACCCCTCCATTGCCCTTTCCCCCACTGATCACCTTTTCCCCAACACCCTTAAACCCCGGGGAAAATTCCCCCTTCCCTTTCACTAAAAACCCCCTTAAAAGGAAACCTTTTAAAAGGAAACCTTGCTTTTTCCTTTTTTTGGTTGCGGGAGGTGCACACTCGGGGAATTTAAACCCAACCCTGTCTAAAAATGCCTGACATGGTCCTACAAGATCTAGCAGTGTCTGACGGACTCTCCTGAGCTAAGAAGAGCTTGTAATTTGAGTTTTGCAACCTTGTTTTCCTGAAAAACCTGGGGGAGCGCGGGTTTTTTGTTGGACTTTTCCTTCAGATAAAGTACAGAAACTGGGGTCCGTTTTTTCCCGGGCCTGCTTTTTATTTGGGTAAGCAGGGGATAAGAACAACTGAAACCTGAAATTTTAATGACAATTTTAAAATAGAAAAATATGGGGGAAAAAAGACAACGTTTTCCTTAAAGTTCAACCAAGGGTGGGAAAATGTGGGTGGGGAGGAGAGAAAAAGGACTTAAAAGCCCCGCCCCCCACGGGTAAATGCCTGAAACCCAAAAAGGGCCAAAAAACCCAACTGCTCCGTGGGAGACCCTACCCTCTGACCCCAAAAGCCGCCACAAAACCAGGATCCAGAATTTTACATAGCTAACGTACGAAAAAATTTTCCCCTTTTAGTGTCAGGTGGGAATCTAAGCCTTTCTTAAAAACCCCAAACCTGTTCCTGCTTTTGACCAGCTCCTAAACGGCTATTCCACAGTTTCACATTTCTTACCATAGGAACGTTTTTTCTCCCTGGAGACTAACCCTTTTTATTTCTATCGAAGTAAAGTCCCTTGTCTTTTGAGGGTTTTTAACATGAAATATTTTTTCCCCCCATACTTTTTATGGGGACCATTTTTTTATATTTAAAATAAATTAATCATACCCCCCCCCGAACCCGCTTTTCTCAAACTAAATAATTCAATTCTAACCTCTCCTCATAACTAAAAGCTCCAATCCCCTTATAAGTTTGGTTGCTCGTCTTTGTACTCTCTCTAGCTCCATTACATCTCTTCTAGCTCTGAGCAGCAACCTAATAGGATTGATCCATTGCTTAGTAACAGGAGCTGCACTCTCTGGGTGACTACCCTTGATCTCCATGTGAATGGGGTCAGCTGCAGTCCAGTAATAAAATGTAACAGGCTGCACCACTAAATCAGCGTAATGGCTTCTTTATTCTGAGGACTGGCAGGGGTCCCAGAGTTGGTCCTAGCAAAATGCCATTACAATCTATAATGGAAAACCACTATAGGAAATGTGGAGCTAACAGAGAGAGGACAGATTTTGACTTAAGCCGACCGTTTCCCCTTTAGAACTTAAAGGGGTTCCCGCTAAAAACCTTTTTTTTTATGTTAAAGTCTTTCAAAAACAATCACTTTGCAATATGGTCCATTAACGTGTCCTACTATTTCTAGATATCCCCCTTGTATGGGCTGCATCAGCTCCCAGGTCGCTATAGTACAGACCTGTTTGATCCCCTATAGGCTGCCACACGGGTTTCTATAGCTCAGACCTGTTTAATCCCTCCGATAGGCCCCGCCAGCACTGGTTTGCATAGCTACAGACCTTTCAATCTTCCGAAGGCTGCTACACGGCGCTATAGCTGCAGACTTGTTTTATCACTCCTGATAGGCTCCAGCACTGGTTCTATGCTACAGACTTGTTTCGACTCTCCCCGAAGGCGCCACACGGGGTTTCTATAGCCAAATTTTCGATCTCTCCTGATAGGCTCCAGCATGTTCTATAGTACAGACCTGTTTTTAATCTCTCCCGATAGGGCTAGCATGGTTGCTAAACACAGACCTGTTTTTATCTCCCTATAGGCTGCCAGCACGGTTGCATGCTACAAAACCTTTTCAAACTCCCTGATAGGTGCTAGCACTGGTTCTAAGCTGCAACTTTTTTCGACTCTCCTGATAGGGGTGCCACACTGGGGTTGCTATAGCTGCAGACTTGTTCGATCTCTCCTGATAGGCTGCCAGCACTGGTCGCTATAGCTAAAGACCTGTTCGATCTCTCCTGATAGGCTGCCAGCACTAGTCGCTATATCTACAGACCTGTTTGATCTATCATGATAGGCTGCCAGCACTGGTTGCTATAGATACAGACCTGTTTGAGCTCTCCTAATTGGCTGCCAGCAAAGGTTGCTATAGATACAGACCTGGCTTCTACTGCAGCCTAGTGGAATCCAGTAAACACGCCCCTGAATTCAAAATGAAACCAAGAAAACAGGACTGAGGTGAGTGGAATCAATGTAGTGAGACAACCCCTTTAACGCTAGCAGGGAAGGACAAGGTATGGACACAGAAGGACCGACTCTCAACTTGCCCCAAAGGATGCAGCAAACGCTTGGGAGAACTAGTGGTCCCGGCATAGGAAGTGGACGCCATCTTGAATTTGAAGTTCCTGCGTGCATCTCCACACCACTCTGATCAGCAACTCACAGGTGGTGGCACAGCTCTGAAAACCTTACCCAGGGACCCTAACCACCCTGTAAAGTAGAAAGCTCAGTTCCGAAGAGGTGGAAGTGGCTGGCTGTGATGCAACCTTAAAGAACATCTTTGCCTTTTTGCTGACCACTTGGTGCACCATGGCCCTTTGAGGGTAGCCATAATGCTGATATGGTCCCCAATGAAAATATGTTTCACACCCACATTATAGAGGCTTGATGCAATGGACACAGGATCATGCTTTGCTGCTGCAGGGGGATCATGGTGGTTCTCAGCAGCAAGACCTCCTCCATTAGCTTGTCTCGCAGTCTGAAATGGGGATGCCCAATTCAGAACTTGACTTTTAAAATGGGGGTCCAATGTGTACTCTTCAATAAACTTTATTTATACAGTCATAGGAAATCTTTTAAAAGGGATGTTTCCTTCTGGCTGTTTCACAAAACCTGCTCTTCACAGCCAGCATCATGCTCTCATTTCCTGTTCAAGCTGTAGGAGGTTCTTCAGCTTCAGGCTCCCACTTCCTGTTCAGGCTGTGGACGGTTCTACAGCTACAGGCTCCCACTTCCTGTTCAGGCTGTGAGGGGTTCTACAGCTTCAGGCTCCCACTGCCTGTTCAGGCTGTGGGTGGTTCTACAGCTTCAGGTTCCCCGCTTTCCCCAGCTTATCCCTGTTTTAGGCTGTGGGCGGTTCTACAGCTTCAGGCTCCCACTTTCTGTTCCGGCTGTGGGCGGTTCTACAGCTTCAGGCTCCCACTTCCTGTTCATGCTGTGGGCGGTTCTACAGCTTCAGGCTCCTACTTCCTTTCCAGGCTGTGTGTGGTTCTACAGCTTGCGGCTCCCACTTCCTTTCAGGCGGTGGTGGGTTGTACAGCTTCAGGATCCCGCTTCCTGTTCAGGCTGTGGGCAGTTCTACAGCTTCAGGCTCCCACTTCCTTCTTAGGTTGCGGACGGTTCTACAGCTTCAGGCTCCCACTTCCTGTTCAGGCTGTGGTCAGTTCTACAGCTTCAAGATCCCTCTTCCTGTTCAGGCTGTGGGAGGTTCTACAGCCGTGACTGACATTCCAGATCTGCTATTTCTATCTGAGCCTGTTAGAAGGACGTTGATGACGGGGGAGTTTTAACTGCAAGACAGAAGGCTACAGAGCTCTAAAGGGTTAATGTTTGTCAGTAAGAAACATAAACTGTGCTGCTGATAAGACACAAAGTGACCTAGCCATTGCTAGAGCAGAGAGATATGGTCAGTAACCTTGGGAAGTTTGTGTAAACAAGCAGGAGATAAGAACTGCTCTAACTCTGAAAGGAAGCAAAGTCAGAACAGCAATGTATTTGGTAATAGTCTTTATTTACCTCTGCCTACATGTTTAAAGCCAATCAATGTGGTGAGAGTTCCCCTTTAATGCACCGCACATGGCTTGTAGTACTCCACTGGTAACATATAGCAGGCTAGCTGCTCTCCCATTACTATATTGTGCTTGGTCTCCCCCTGAAGGGGAGGGGGATCGGTCTCTGGAGCAGGGATGAGGCGGGAGGGATTAGCTTCTGAGTGCAGAGCTCTGTGCCCCGCAGGCTGAGTGGGGACGTGTATCAGGGACAAGCTGCTAGATCCCAATGGGATAATGGAAAGACGCAGAGCCCTTTACATTGTTCCCAAACACTGGATACATCTATTTGTTGTCAGCAGTGGATACAGCGAGACATCAGCACAGATACATTGTTACAAGTCTATTTAAAGGGGCAGGACCCTTTATATTAGATGCCTTAATAAAGCTATTGTGCCCACTAAGCAGCCCTCAAAGTGACATCTGAAGGCTGCAGGGTTGCAAATGAACCCCGCGTGCTGATCTGCTCCTCATGCCTCAATGCGATTTCAGGCTTCAGGATCTCCAAATCATTTCAATGGCTTGAAGATGGTAAATGTCATTTGTTGGCATTTATTATAAGTCCTCGTGGTACTGCTGCTGTGTTTGATGGGCTCACTATGAGGAGAGCTGCAACACTACTATGAGGAAAGCTGCAACACTAGCTTGTGGGGTACAAACAAGTGCAACATTAGCTTATGGGGTACAGACAAGTGCAACATTAGCTTATGGGGTACAGACAAGTGCAACATTAGCTTATGGTGCAACACTACTATGAGGAGAGCTGCAACACTAGCTTGTGGGGTACAAACAAGTGCAACATTAGCTTATGGGGTACAGACAAGTGCAACATTAGCTTATAGGGTACAAACAAGTGCAACATTAGCTTATGGGGTACAGACAAGTGCAACATTAGCTTATGGTGCAACACTACTATGAGGAGAACTGCAACACTACTATGAGGAAAACTGCAACACTAGCTTGTGGGGTACAAACAAGTGCAACATTAGCTTATGGGGTACAAACAAGTGCAACATTAGCTTATGGTGCAACACTACTATGAGGAGAGCTGCAACACTAGCTTGTGGGGTACAAACAAGTGCAACATTAGTTTATGGTGCAACACAAGTTTATAGGGTGCAGACAGGTGCAAGATTAGTTTATGGTGCAACACTAGCTTATAGGGTGCAGACAGGTGCAAGAGTAGCTTATAGGGTACTGAATGCTGCAACAATAACTTATGGGGTGCTGCAAATGAGCTCATGGGGTGCTGAACGTTGCAACACTAGTTTATGGGGTACAGCTTATGGGGTACAGACAAGTGCAACACTAGTTTATAGGGTGCAGACAGGTGCAAGATTAGTTTATGGGGTATATGTAAGTACAACACTAGATTATGGGGTGCAGACAGGTGCAAGATTAGCTTATGGGGGTGCTGAAAGCTGCAACATTAATTTATGTTTTACAGACAGGTGCAAGATTAGCATATAGGGTGCTGAAAGCTGCAGCATTAGCATATGGGGTGCAGACAGGTGCAACATTAGCTTATAGGGTGCTGCAAATTAGCTCATGGGGTGCTGAAAGCTGCAACATTAGTTTATGGGGAACAGACAAGTGCAACACTACCTTATGGTGCAACGTTAGCTTATGGGGTGCTGAAAGCTGCAACATTAGTTTATGGGGTATAGACAAGTACAACACTAGCATATAGTGCAACACTAGTTTATGGGGTGCAGACAGGTGCAACATTAGCTTGTAGGGTGCCGAACTCTGCAACACTAACTTATGGGGTGCTGCAAATTAGCTAATGGGGTGCCCGAAAACTACAACATTAGTTTATGGGGTACAGAAAAGTGCAACACTAGATTATGGGGTACAGACAGGTGCAACATTAGCTTATGGGGTGCTGAAAGCTGCAACATTAGTTTATGTTTTACAGACAGGTGCAAGATTAGCATATGGGGTGCTGAAATCTGCAGCATTAGCATGTGGGGTGCAGACAGATGTAACATTAGTTTATAGGGTGCTGAATGCCAAAACACTAATTTATGGGGTGCTGAAAGCTGCAATTTTAGGTTACGGAGTACTGAAAGCTGCCACTTTAGCTTATTAGAATGAAAGAAAGTTGCCAAATTAGTTCATAGGGTTCAAGAAACTGACTCGCTAGGTTTCAGGGAGCAGAAAGCTTCCAGGGTAGCTTGTGGGGTGCAGACAGCTGCCACATTAGCTCATTGGTTGCAGAGTGCTACCAAATTAGCTCATGTGGTACAGAAAACTGCAACATAAGCTTATAGGGTGCAGAAAGCTGCCTCATTAGCCTGTGGGGTGGGGAAAATTCAATTATGGGGTGCAGACATGTTCCACATTAGCTTATGGAGTGCTGAAAGTGGCAACATTGACTCATGAGGTGCAGAAAGCTCCTACATTAGCTTATAGGATGCAGAAATTTGCCTCTATCAGCTCAAAGGGTGCAGAGATCTGCCACTCCAGACTATAGTGCAGGGTACTATAGCATTATAGGGAGTCTAGTGGGTGCATCCATCATTCCCCATTCTTTGCCTCTCCAGCTACATTGTCCTGCAGCAAAGCTGAACCTCCAGCAATGGTCGATATTGCAGAAGGGTTAAGAGTGTCTGGTGCCCAGATCCAGCATCTCAATGATATCTGAATGAGTCTGTGTTGAGAGTGACTTTGTTGTGACTACAGAGCCCTGGGGGGGCCCCAAAAAAAAAAAAAAAAGAAACCCACGCAATACCCAGTGACCTCTGATCCGAGCCTTTCAGAGCGAGCACAGTCCTGGCATTGTCTCCTTTTCCTGCGCCTGTGTCCTGGGCACATTCTCCGAGCTCTTCGCTTGGCGAATTCTAATACCACAGACATAAAACGAAGCAGAAGGAGGAGATGGGAGCATTGTTCCCCGTCTACTCCTTGCATTCTTATGCATGGCGAGTCTCCCATGCGAACCCTGAACTCCATGTGCCAAGAAAATATAACATGTGGTGAACCAGAACCACCATTCTCGGGAAGGGTCAGTACAACTATCGAGGGCCATCTTTTCCATTGGGCACACTAGGCAGTATAAGGAGCCCCAGTAGTATATTTTATTACTCAGCGAGAGTTTAACTGTTTGTGTGTTTTTAGGATTTGCAAATACTTAAAAACCAAGGTGGAGAAGGAAGCCAAAGGCTCCCTGCTCTGCCAACTACTATGATGTCATGTATTTGGGCAGGGCCCATTGCAGTGTTATGCCCAGAGGCCCATAATGCTGTTCAGACACCTTTGCAACTATCTCCACTTTCAGGTCTTAGGCTATGTCTATACAGCTTAGTCTTAATCTGATGGTATTTTAACTTTGTCACACCCCCTTTGTGTGGTCAGATTTCGGATTTCCCGGCCATACATTGAGGCTACAAGAATCCGACGGGAATCTGGTGAAAGATAGAACATGTTCTATCTTCTGTCGGACGTCCGGCGGTTGAGAAATCCTCAGTAAAAAATCTGTGTAGTGTAGACTAGAGCACGGATTTTATAGTGAGGTCTACACAGCATTTGTTACAGACAGATTTTCGGCAGAATCTAAGTACTGAACCCTCCGTAAATCTGATCAAAAACCTGTGCTGTGTGGGCATAGCCATAAAAGATATGTATTAATAAACTGTACCCTCATAGAGCCTGAAAACTTGGGTCCTCAGTCCCTCTTCCTTGTATGGTGGATATAGAAAGTTCTTGGGATCTCCGAGGGTCCCATTGGTGGGACTTCAAGAGATAATGAGCTACATCTAGTTGATGTGCCCTAAACACCTATAAAAGGAACACCAATGGCTCTGACATTTCTGATGGGGGATGGTTTGGAGCTAGAAGTTAGGGCACTGAAGTCATCAGCTCCTCTCCCCCACTGAAGATCTCCTAGAGAGAGAAGATGCTTAAACTTATGGTTCTGAATTAAGGAACCATGATAAATACTCTGTCTGTGATCGGACACAGGCTCGGACTGGCCCACAGAGAAGCAGGGAAAACCCTATGGTAGGTTTGGAGCTGCTTTTCGGCAGAGAAAGAGAGGCAGAAAGCAAGAGTCATGTATAATAGCTGTAGGGTGGGCCCCGAGAATCATCTCCACAAGGTGGGCCCAATAATTCCGCACCACTGGTGGGAGCCCCCAAAAATCCTCAACCTCAGTGATGGGCCCTAAGAATCATCTCCAATAGTGGGCCCAAGAATCAACACCCCTGGTGGCCCCAAGAATCAACCCCACTGGTGGGACCCCAAGAATCACCTCCACTGGTGGCCCCAAGAATCAACCCCACTGGTGGGCCCCAAGAATCACCTCCACTGGTGGGCCATAAGAATCATCTCCACTAGTGGGCCCCAAGAACCAACTCCAATGGTGTGCCCCAAGAATCAACTTCACTGGTGTCCCCCAAAGAATCAGCCTCAATGACGGGCCCTAAGAATCATCTCCACTGGTTGGCCTCAAGAATCCAACTTCGTCTATGGGTGGACCCCAAGAATCAACTCCAATGGTGGACCCCAAGAATCACCTCCATTGGTGGGCCCCAAGAATCAATTCCACTGGTGGCCCCAAGAATCAACACCACTGGTGGGCCCAAGAATCAACACCACTGGTGGGCCCCAAGAATCACCTCCACTGGTGGGCCATAAGAATATCTCCACTGGTGGGCATAAAGAATCATCTCCACAGGTGGCCCCCCCCAAGAATCATCTCCACTGGTGGGCTATAAGAATCATCTCCACTGGTGGGCCCCAAGAATCAACTTCAGTGATGGGCCCCATAATCATCTCCACGGTGGGCCTCAAGAATCAACTCCAATGGTGGACCCCAAGAATCAACTCCAATGGTGGACCCCAAGAATCACCTCCATTGGTGGGCCCCAAGAATCAACTCCACTGGTGGCCCCAAGAAACAACACCACTGGTGGCCTCAAGAATCAACCCCACTGGTGGCCCCAAGAATCACCCCACTGGTGGCCCAAGAATCACCTCCACTGAGTGGCCATAAGAATTCATCTCCACTGGTGGGCCATCAAGAAACATCTCCATTGGTGGGCCCCAAGATCATCTCCACTGTGTGGCCTATAAGAATTAATCTCCACTGGTGTGCCCCAAGAATCCACTATCATGATGGTCCCCCCAAGAATCATCTCCACTGGTGCCCCATTGAATCATCCTCACACTGTGGCCCCAAGAATCACCTCCACTGGTGGGTCCCAAGATCCATCTCCACTTTAGCCCCAGAATCACTCCACTGGTGGGCCCCAAGAATCATAGCTCCACTGGTGGCCCCAAGAATCATCCCACTGGTGGCCCCAGAATCAGCTCCAATGGTGGCCCAAGAATCAACTACCACTGTGGAACCCAGAATCCATCTCCACTGGTGGTCCCAGGAATCAGCTCCACTGGTGGGCCCAAGAATCATCTCCACTGGTGGCCCCAGGAATCAGCTCCACTGGTGGGCCCCAAGAATCAGCTCCACTGATGGCCCCAAGAATCAACTCCACTGGTGGCCCCCGGAATCAACTCCATTGGTGGATCCCAAGAATCAACTTCTCTGGTAGGACCTAGGCATCAATTCCACTGGTGGGCCCCAGGCACCCCAGTCCGACACTAATTGGACAAACCCTTTAAATAAATGCATGACCACTATGGGCTCCTATTACCTGACAAATTTCCTCAGGGCTCTTCAGCAGTGAGTAATTAGCAAGTATACAGAGGAATTCTCCCAACTGGATGTTTCTGTAGCTTTTACTCATTACAATGAAAAGCAACCCACTAGGCCAGTGGTCTGCAAACTGCGGCCCTCCAGCTATTGGGAAACTACAACTCCCATCATGCCCACTGATACAGATTATATAAATGCATGATGGGAGTTGTAGTTTTCCAACAGCTGGAGGGCCGCAGTTTGCAGACCACTGCACTAAGCCATAAAGATAGAGGATGGGGGTTCTAGGTCCCTGCCCAGATATCTAGCTAGGTTTTCACCTAAAGTCAATTTGTCGCCCTGGATCAGTACTGAAATACCCCAAGAGATGCTTTGTAGGTGCTCGCTGATGCACCTGCCCTAGTTACATCCCCACCAATCGGATCTTCACCCATTTCTGTAGTTTTGGGACACTTGTCAGCTGCCATTAGATGCCGGGCACAGGAAGCTCTTCTGCACCACAGCTCTCGCATAGGACAGATGTCTCTAACAAGGAAATTTACCATAATTGCTCCATTATCTATATTTAGTTCCACTCCAGTACGAATTCTTTGGAGCTACTGTATTATCAGCCCTGGAATAGTTGCGTTTTGCATACGCAGCTGCTCCACGGGATAATTAGTCATAGAGGTGAAGGATTTAGCCATCCATATCTGCCGCAGCTCTGAGGATAGGTCAGTTCAGGTGAGTTAAAGTAAAGCATTATAAGAACTAATACAAATAAAACCTTCCCAGCATTCCCTGCTTGTTCAGTGTCTGCTCTGGTGATATGATAGAGGAGAGGAGCTGAGCTCTGTGATATATAGGGTTATATGATAGAGGAGAGGAGCTGAGCTCTGTGATATATAGGGTTATATGATAGAGGAGAGGAACTGAGCTCTGTGATATATAGGGTTATAAAAAGAGGGGAGGAGCTGAGCTCTGTGAAAAAGGGGTTTAATGAAAGGGGAGCTGAGCTCTGGAAAATGGGGTTTATATGATAAGAGAGAAGCTGACTCTGTGATATATAGGGTTATAAAAGGGAAGGGAGCGCTCTGTGATATATAGGTTATATATAGAGGAGAGAACTGAGCTCGTGATATATAGGGTTTATGATAGAGAAGGAGCTGAGCTCTGTGATATATGGGGTTTAAAAAGATAGAGGGAGGACGAGCTCTGTATAATGGGTTATAATAGAGGAGCTGAGCTCTGTAATATAGGTTTACGATAGAAAGAAGCTGATCGGGATAATAGGTTATAGATAAGGGAAGAAGCTGAGCTCTTTTATAAAGGGGGTTATATGTAGAGGAGAGAACTAAGCTCTGTGATAATAGGTTATATGATAAGGGAGAAAAAGCTGACCTGTGATATATAGGGTTTATAAGAGCTGAGCTCTGTGATAAAAAATGGTTATTGATAGAGGGAGAGAAGCTGAGCCTGGTATATAGGGTTAATGATGGAGAGAAAAGCAGCTCTGTGATATATAGGGTTTATTAAGAGGAGAGGAGCTGACTCTATGATAAAAAGGTTTAATATAGAGGGAGAACTGAGCTCTGTGATATATAGGGTTATATGATAGAGGGAGAGAAGTTTTGACTAAAAATAAGTTCGTGCTTACCCCGCCCACATACAATGATTTACAGCTTTTGCAGTTTGATTTTTTGATTCTTTCTATAAAGGAAAGGCTTTTTCTTGGTCACCCTTCCACACTTGCTCAGTAGTTTTGCAACTGAAGTATCATGAATTTGAACATTAAACATGTAACCTAAACCTGTAGAGTCTTAGCTGTAGCTCATTGTTTTTTGCAGTTCCTCTCAGTATTGCAGACCTTGCAGTACGTTTCTTGGGGAATCCTCTTCTGGAAAGCTTGTCCAATGTCTTGAATGGTTTCCAGTTTTGAATAATCTTTAATGGATTCCCAGGATTCCCAGTGCCCAATGGAGCCTGGGGAATATATATACAGTCAACCAAGCAGTAGCCCCCGGGTGTCTGTATATAAGCCGCTTCAGGGGCCCGTGTGGTTTTTCCCTGACAGCGGGGTACAATGATATTGGGCAACATTCAAAAAAAACCCCGCACCCATTTTTTAAGGCGCATTAAATGAGTGCATAGTGTGCCTGCATGAAAGAACCTGTCAAAAATCTGGTGTGTGGTCTACCTTAAATAGCATAATTATGTGCCTAATCTTGGCGCATAGCATAACTTAGGCGCATAGCATATTAAAGATCTTGCAAAAACAAGTCACTTTGCAATATGTGTCTATTAACAGTTTCCTACCTATTCCTATATATCCCCCTTGTAATGGGTTTGCACAGCTCCTCAGGTCGCTATAGCTACAGACCTGTTCAGTCTCTCCTGATAGGCTGCCAGCGCTGGTTGCTATAGCTACAGACCTGTTCAATCTCTCATGATAGGCTGCCAAGACTGGTTGCTATAGCTACAGGCCTGGCTTCTACTGCAGCCTAGTGGAAGCCAGTAAACACGTCCCTGAATTTCAAAAGAAAACAGGACGAATCAATGTAGTGAGACAACCTCTTTAAGGCTTTTTCAGGCCTAGTGGTTAATGGGGTTGTCTCACTACATTGATTCTTCTTACATCAGTCCTGTTTTCTTGGTTTCATTTTGAATTCAGGGACGTGTTTTCTGGCTTCCACTAGGCTGCAGCAGAAGCCAGGTCTGTAGCAATAGCAACCAGCGCTGGCAGCCTATCAGAAGAGATGGAAGAGGTCTGTAGCTATAGCAAAACATTTCTGGGAACCTATCAGTAGAGATCAAACAGGTCTGTAGCTATAGCAACCAGCACTGACAGCCTATCAGGGTGGATCAAACAGGTCTGTAGCTATAGCAACCAGTGCTGGCAACCTATCAGTAGAGATCAAACAGCTCTGTAGCTATGGCGACCTGAGGAGCTGATGCAGCCCATACAAGAGGGGATACCTAGGAATAGGTAGGACACGGTTAATGGACACATATTGCAAAGTGACTTGTTTTTGCAAGATCTTTAACATAAAAAGCTTTCTTGTAGTGAGACAACCCCTTTTAGGGTATGTTCCCTTGGCGTATTTGCGGGTCATAATTGCGCTGCAATGTGCCCGAAATACGCTCCGCAAATATGGTAACTTCATAGGACTCAGCAGACATATAGCAGCACGCACAGGTACCTGCCACTATACGCCGTGTGAACCCGGCCAAAAGGGTCATTCTTTACACCGTTCTCCTGCATTTTGGCCTAGATTCTGTTAAAAACAAAAGCCTCCAATATTATGTCATTTGTCCTGTGTTCTTCATCTGAGGTTGGATTTACCTAATTTTAAGCCCCTCTAAGGACCAGATTTATTATGTCGTGATATGTAAAACCTTACAATTAAAGAGGGTGTACTCTCTTTTTTCTGATGACTGTACACCCACGGCATAACAGAGCTGAGCGCCATACTTTTTCTCCCCTGCATTGGTGAAGCTTCCCCCCCCCCCCCATCCCCACCGGCTCTACTAATAATTTTTTCACAGCTACGCATAATTTGGATTTCCTTAGAAATAATCCGCTCTGTAATCCACGTCCATAGAACTGGAGTTATTTATAGACACTTCAAAGAGACTGGGAAAAGAGTCTCCACGTGGTAGAGCGAGATAATTCCCGAGTTCCTATAGAGGACAGTGGGTCTGGGGTAGCAGGGTGTGGGCAGAGGTATAACTTAAAGGGGTTGTCTCACTACAGGGATCGCTGCTTTTTATGTTAAAAGATTTTAAAAAAACAAGTCCTTTGCAATATGTGCCTTTAACAGTTCCTACCTATTCCTAGATCTCCCCTTTTGTAGGGGCCATCAGCTCCTCAGGTCGCTATACTACAGCCCTGTTCAATCTCTCCTGAACTGCCGCACTCTTTTGCTAACTACAGCCCTTTTATCTCCCCTGATAGGCGCCAGCACTCTTTTTGCTATAGCTACGACCTTTTGATCCCCCTATAGGCTGCCAGCACTGGTTGCTATAGAACAGACCTGTTCGATCTCTCCTGATAGGCTGCCGCACTCTTTTGCATAGCTACAGACCTGTTTGATCTCTCCGATGGCTGCCACACTGGCGCATAGCTACAAACTTTTTTGACTCCCTGATGGGCTGCCAACACGGTTTCTATAGCTACAGACCTTTAAATCTCTCCTATAGGCTGCCAGCGCTGGTTGCTATAGCTACAGACCTGTTCAATCTCTCCTATGGGCTGCCAGCACGGGGTCCATAGCTACAGACCTGTGGATCTCTCCTGACGGGCTGCTACCGGTCCTATAGCACAGACCTTTTTACTCCCAAAAGGCTGCCAAACGGGTTTGCTATAGCTAAAACCCTGTTTGATCTCTCCTGATGGGCTGCCACGCGGGTCGCTATAGCTACGACCTTTTCATCTCTCTGATGGCTGTCAGCACGGGTTGTATACTACAGACCTTTCGATCTCTAAAGATAGACTCCCAAACACCGTTTACTATACTACAAACCTGTTTCCATCTCTCCTGATGGGCTCCAGCACTGGTTGCTATAGCTACAACCTTTTAAATCCCTCAGATAGACTGCAGCGCGGGTTGCTATAGCACGACTTGTTTGATCTCTTCTTATAGCTCCACACTGGTTACTATAGCTACGCCTGGCTTCTACTGCAAAATATAGAAGCCAGTAAAACCCCCTAAATTAAAAATAAACCCAAAGAAACGGGACTGGGGTGAGTAATCAATGTAGTGAGACAACCCCTTTAAAGGCTTGGGGCCCCAAATGCAAAAAAAGTGAATTGGGCCCCCCAGAAATCAGTTTATTTATAAACTGGTTCTTCCAATTGGGAGGAGGTTTTTTGGCCCCCCCAGGCTGCGAGTCCGGGAGCAACTCACCTTCACCCCCCCATACTACCCCCCGGGGTTTTGGGGGAGTTTTGGGGGGATATTCGGCCCCGATATTTGCACGAGATATCTTTAAACTCCTCCGCTTTAAGAAACCCGATTTGCATTAACATCCACTTTTAAATTGGGGCTATTTTCCCAAACTTTTGGGGACTTAAGCCCCCCTGGGGTAAGGATCTATTAATACAAAGCTTCCTCTCAGGGCCGGCATTTGTGCATCGTGTCCTCGCAGCGCTGTCGTTGCTTTGTGCGAGTGGGGTGAGGACCTGTGGATAACTGCAGAGCGAAGGTCTATTTACCACTGAAGCGCTCTCCTGCTGCAGAGCAATGCCCTTACCTTGCCTTTCAAGGGCCGATGGGAGCGAAGAGGCGGCTGCTGAATATTTATGTATGCTGAGGAGGAATATCCGTCATGAATGAGGGCACTTACTTCAAATGTCACAAGAAATATAAAAAAAAAACATTATTAATGGGGTCGGAACAGATGCTTAAAAGGGTTGTCTCACTACAAAGATTGCTGCTTGGTTGCTATAGCTACAGACCTGTTCAATGTCTCCTGATAGGCTGCCAGGGCTTGGAGCATAGCTACGACCTGTTTTTATCTCTCCTGATAGGCTGCCAGCACTGTTTCTATAGCTACAGACCTTTTTTGATCCTCCTGATAGGCTGCCACACTGTTGCTATAGCACAGACCGTTTGATCTCTCCTGATAGGCTGCCACACTGGTTGCTATAGCACAGACCTTTCGATCTCTCCTGTTAGGCTGCCAGCACTGGTTGCTATAGCCACAGACCCGTTCAATCTCTCCCGATAGGGTCCACCAACCCGGTTGCTAACTACAGACCTATTGATCTCTCCTGATAGACTGGGCCCGCACTGGTTTCGATAGCTCAGACCTATCTGACTCTCCTGAAGGGTTCCAGCACTGGGGGCTATAGCTACAGACCTATTTTTATCTCTCCTGAAGGGTTTTCCCCGCCGCCCGCTATAGCTACAGACCTATTTGATCTCTCCTGAAGGGTCCCCCTGGGGTTAAGCTAAGACCTTTTGATCTCCCTGATAGGTTGCCAGCACGGGTTTCTATACTACGACCTGTTTGATCTCTCCGATAGGCTCTATACGGTCTCATAGCACAGACCATTTGACTCTCCTATAGACGCCAGCACGGTTGCTATAGCACAGACCTATCTGAATCTCTCCTGATAGGGTGCCAGCGCTGGGTGCTATAGTTAAGACCTTTTGATCTCTCCTATAGGTTTCCACACTGGTTGCTATGCTACAGACCTGTTTTTATCTCTCCTGATAGCTTCCAGCACTGGTTCTATAGCCAGACCTTTTGATCCTCCCGTAGGCGCCACACTGGTTTTCTATAGCTACAGCCTATTTTTATCTCTCCTGATAGGTGCCAGCCCGGGGTGCTTACTACGACCTGTTTTGATCTCTACTGAAGGGTTTCCAGCACTGGTTTTTCTTAGCTACAGACCTGGCTTCTACTGCAGCCCCTGAATTCAAAAAAGAAACCGAAAAACAGGGCTGAG
>JAODAL010025459.1:0-58600 GCA_025379985.1 Phyllomedusa bahiana | reverse complement strand
CAACAAACAAGTTGGGGCCCTTGGGGGTTTAAAATCTGTCTTTTTCCCCAAAAAACCCAATAAGAGCTCAGCTTTCATTATCTCCGAACAGTTTATAAATTGAAAGCTAAACTCTGATTGGTTGCTTTGGGCAAAAAAGACAGTCTTACCATGAGATAGTTTTGATACAAATTTTGCCTTAGTTTTTGTTAGCCAAAACCAGGAATGAAACCTACAGACAAAAAAACTACGATAGAAAACCTTGTACTTCTGTGTTTTAGACCCATTCCTGGTTTTGTAAGACTGTGTGAATTCAGCCTTAGTTTACAAAAGCTGCTTTAGACCCTGACTAATGTGGCCATAATAGACAAAAACATTGGCGGCATGTATGAACCGGGCTGTGCCAGTTTTCTGGTGTGATTTGCAGTAAAAAAAAAACTGTCGTTGCCCAGTCCAAACTATTTTTAAAAGGTCTTTTGCCAAAAATTGGCAATGTCCGACACCTTCGAAGTTTTTTATGCGACAATTCTTAGGGGGCGTGCCGCGCAAAATACATAAGATTAGACACACTTATGAATGTGGCTCAACAGAATGTGACGCAAAAGTGTTGCACTAACCCACACCAATTTCATAGTGGCGAGAATGAGACAAATTTTGGTCCAGACACTTTTTGGCGCATAAATGTGTCTCACAGCAGGACACATTTATAAAGTGCTGTGGGACACTGAATAGTAAGACTGTCTATTCTGCACCACTTTTCATACGTCACCCACTGTACTTACTTGAACCCCAACATGTTACAGAAAAAAATGTCATGACCTTCACTTTTCTTTAGATAGATTTGCTGTATTTCTATTATTTGCATATGCACAGCTTTTACTATTAACTAAATAACTAAAAGTTTATTTGAGTTAGGTGACTTTGAATATACTGACTAGGCAGATTCAGAAAATCTCTTGTCTGCCCTTGGGATTTAGTCAAAGATGAGGTCTTTTGATGTCATGTATTTTAGACAGCTTATCAGAGCAGATCTGACATGAGGCTGATGCAGGAAATCACTCTTTGTGCAAGTTGTTCAAGTAGTAAATTGCAGAACACCACTATTTCTAGCAGTCTTTGAGGGGAGTCTTGATATGTGAGAGAATGATAACTCTGTATGAAAGCAGAACAATCTAACACATTTTATACAGATTTATTTCTACTATATGAAAGGAAAAAAAGTCAATATTTAACAGGTCTATTTCAAAATGTGCGAAATAGAGGCTTGGTGCTCCCAGTAAGCACTCATATGTCTTTAACTTCATGACACATTTTTCCTACATTAGGAAATTCAGTAGGCATTCAGCGGGTGAAATAAGTATTGAGCATGTCACCAATTTTATAAGTATAAGTATATTTCTAAAGATGCTACTGGCATGAAATTCTCACCAGATGTTGGTAACAGCTAGTGTTGAGCGATTATTATTGACAAAGTTGAAATAGGCACGGTATTTACGTTGATTGGATTTTTTAGATCACGCGATAATTTAGGTTAAAATCTGTGCATCATCTATTAATATCGTGCCATTTTCGGCGCTTCCTGTCATTTTGGCAGCCAGCAAATCAGCTTACAGAATAGAGCAGGGTGAGATGTGTGTGCGACGTCATGACTGGGATGTATATGGTTGCGATTGGCTGGAAAAAATCACATGACCTCGTTTTACATAGAACAGCCTTCCTGTTCATGATCAGTGTGTGTCAGCGTCTCATAGCAGTAGGACGTGCGCTCTGCCTCTGTCCAAACAGCTCAGCAAACAGCTCAGCGAAATTATTCTATTTTTTCACAGAGACAGCTCTACTTTTAGCTGTGATCCTTAGATGTTATTTGCAGATTTTAGGTAGTTAGGCAGAGAAATTAAACGGAGCATCTACCGCTGTAAAGTCCCGGAGGGGCGTGCGGGGGGGGGGGGTCTATTTGTTAGGTGCAAACTCCACTTTTATTATCAGTATACATTTCCACATAGGTGGTTCTTTTCAATTTTGCCCGTCCAGCTTTTTGATAATAGTCATACTTGCAGTTAAATCTTGCATACAGCAATTTTGTTAGTCTCACAGGTTGATCGGGTGCAAAAAATACTTTTATTATCCGTATACTTTCAGACAGGTGTTTTTTCACTTTTGGTCAGTTAAGCTTTGTTGATTAGATTTTACTTTGCAGTTAATTTGAATACAGCAATTTTGTAGTACACAGGGAATTGATAGGTGCCAAAAAATACCTTTTATTATCCTGTATCCATTTCAGTTAGTGTTTTTTTCACTTTGGCGCAGCCATGCAGTGTTGATAGAGCCACCTTGCAGTTAAATTTGAATCCAGCAACTTGTAGTCACAACAGTGTATGATAGGTGCCAAAAATACCTTTTTATCCGTTATAATTTCAGAAGGTGTGTTTTTTCACTTTTGGGCCTGTTGAGTCAAGCGTTGTTTGATCGAGGGTACCTAGCACTTAAACTTGCAATCCAGCAATTTTGTTTTGATTGAGGGATTTGAGATAGCTGTTGATTTGCCGTCTTTTTAATAAGAGACGTTCCAAAACTCTCTTCCATATCCTCTAAATTTTATCTTTTGAACATGGAGCGAAATGCAGGTGGTAAGCGAGCAAAAGAGGGGGGTAGGACATGGAGTTAGAGGTACGAGAGTAGGTTGCTCCTTCCAATGCTGGCACAACACGCATGCCAGCGGGAATGTCGGTCGTGCTAGGACCGTCAGGGCCTGTCATCGCTGGGTCAGGGCCCTAGTGAATCTCAGTAACAACAGCGTCGCCAATCTGTTCTTCAGTGGTTATGCAAACCTGCATCCCAGCAGTCTTACTCCTCGTCCTCCCAGTCACGGCCACCCATGTCGTCATTCAGCATCATCAGCATCCGTCAACATGAATGTGAGCCAGCCCAAATGTCAACTCGTGTACCACCACTGGTGGATAATCCATTTTCTGAAGGACCTCTTTGATGACAAAATGCGGTTGGGGGTTCAGCAGAAGGCATTGTTAAAAGATCACGAGGCCAAGAGGAATGTATTTATGTCTGCTCTGACGCCGTTACTGATGCCATCAGAGGAGGAGAAGGAAGCCGGTCAATCGGCAAAATCCGGGCGGTCGGCAACGCCTTGCCGTCCTTTGCTTGAGCCCGCAGCTCCTGGATGCAGAATACTTGTCAGGACCGACGAAGTCATCTGTCGTTGATGATGATGATGCCGACATTGCGGATCCAACGTGGTCTTTTCAGCAGCAATTTGCTTGCGAGCGCTTCATCATGGACAGATGAGGGAAGACGATGGGGTAGTGTCAGTACGGGTCCCGCCTCAAAAAGGTGAGGGGCGGTCGCAGAAGTCCGCTGATATGATTCGCCAGCCACGGTCAGCGAAACCCGACTCCTCGCTTATCGCCGTCAAAAAGGTCCAGGACCTCTCAAGCCTGGGCCTTCTTGGCAAGCCTCTGATTCACCAGCGATGTCATATGCCGCCTTTGCCTAAACGCATAAGTAGAGGCAAGAACCTTAGCGTTGGTTAGAACAACCACCACATTGTCCTAGTCACATGCAGCGAATGCATGAGTTGAAATGGAGGCAACACTTGGCCAAAAAAAGGCCAGACGACGCGGGCCTCCAACCACTGTCACACCCTCTGTCTCCGCTCCTCCTCCTCCACCCACAAGCGTTCCTCAGCTGCCCATGTCTCTCAGAGTCATGATCGGGATCAGCCTCCGCTTCAGCCTCCACCGTCGCACGAGTACACCAGCACCACCAGAGACCCATCCTACCCCTTCTCCTTCCGCCAGTTTGACGACCTGATGCCGTACAGCGGCCAGTCTAGCAGCCACCCTCTGTCTTCCAGGTTTGGGAGAGAAGAAACACTTTAACCCAAACCATCCCAAAGCCAAAAGCCTGAATGTCGGCATTGCCAGGCTTTTGGCCTTGGAAATGTGGCCATTCCGTCTGGTGGACACAGATGGGTTCCGCCACGTCATGGCCCTTGCCTGCCCCTAATACCAGATGCCGAGCAGGCATTTCTTTGCCAGAAAAGCCGTCCCTGACCTGGCCAGCCACGTGTCATCTAAAATTTCAAGGCGTTGTCTGCATCTGTGGCCGGAAAAGTCCATCTGACCACCGACACATGGACTAGTAAGCACGGCCAAGGCCGCTATATCTCTGTGACAGCTCACTAGGTGAGCTGGGTGGATGTCTCTGGGGGTGACGGTGGCTCTCAGGCTCGGCGCACGCTCTTCAAAACCGCAGGGATGGTGCAGGGTTCTTTCCCCCAAGGTCCTCTGGTGGCATCACGTGCCCAGAGAAACCAGGCCGTGTTGAAATTAATCTGTCTTGGAGACCGTCCACACACAGGTCAGGAGCTGTGGACGGCTCTCCGCAATGAGACCGAGCGCTGGCTGGGTGCCAAGAACCTTGTGCCAGGCAAGGTGGTGTGCGATAACGGGCGATATCTGCTGGCCGCCCTTAAGATCGGTAGGCTGGAGTACATCCCTTGCCTGGCACATGTCATGAACCTTGTCGTCCAGAAATTTCTAAAAAGCTAGTCTGGACTGCCTGCTGAGGAAGGCTCGAAGTCTAAGTTCGCACTTCGCCGTTTCGCACCATGCTTCGTCCCGCCTGGCTGCGTTGCAGCGTCGCTCAGCCTCCCCGTCTACCGTCTCATTGATTGATGTGGCATCACGCTGGAATTCCACTCCACTTGCTTCCAGCGATTGTGGCGCAGCGGCATGCATTACGCAGTACGGAAGTGACACAGGCCTGGTCAAGCAGGGTGGCGGACTGGGGTGTTGAGCCACCGAGAAGGGGCAGGTGAAAGAGCTCTGCACCATCTTGCCAGTTTTGAAGACCACCAAAATGGTCAGTGGGACATGCCTTGTCAGCTTGAGCATGGTGTTGATCATTAGTTCTGGATCGATCGTTGGACACTCTGATACAACCAGGTCCCGCAGCGTCGGAGGTGGAGACGGACACAGATGGGACAGGAGCTTTCTCTCCATCTAATCCACAAGGCCCGACAGTTTCACCAATTTCATCGGTCTTCATTAGGAAGGTGGTTCGGGGTCCCCAGTGCTAGCGCAGGTGGCGATCAGCTCTCAGGGTGATCATCTCATGGCAAGTTCAGGGCTGTGTTGATAGCTGTGCGGATGCAGCGGAGGAGGAGGGGAGGAGGAGGAGGAGGTATTTCCTAGGACACCGACGTTACCGACGTCCCTGCCTTGGAAAGGAAGGTTGGCGCGAATTTGAGGCGGAGGTGAAGAGAGGTAGATCACAGTTTGCTAGTGCCACCTCGACCCAGAGGCTTGGGAATATCAAGGTCCATCTACTCAAGAGATGCGTGGATGCTCCATTGACCTCAACATGATCCTCGCATTAAGGCCCATCAAAATGAACAAACATTTACTGGGTCGGCCACCCTCCTGGATCACGGTACAAAAAAAAAACAAAACTCTGCACTTGCCTTCCCCCACCCAATTAGAGAGTAAAATGCAGGAAATGGAGACCTTGCTGATTGATCAAATGGAGAATCTGTTGCGTTGCTTCACGTTCACCCCAAATGCCACGGTGGATACAAATCAGCGACGTGAAGCAGTAGAGTGCCAAAGTCGCGTCGCGGCAGCAGAGAGGCAAGGTGGCAGATAAAGCCTAATGGGTGACCTTGGCAATCTTTATTTTCCACCTCACCATACGCATGCAATGCAGGGCACACATCCAACCACACAGAGACCGTTATGTCATGGGCACGATATCTGGTCTAACCACGATTGTTTTTGGATGTGTTCCGGAACCCAATAGATCTTCTGGGTGTCCAAAAATGGGACGAATGGCCGAGCTCGCTCGACACGCATGAGGTGTTGTCCTGCCAGCAGCCAGCGTCATTATCCTGAGCGGACCTTCAGCACAGTGGAGGAGTCATTACAGACAAACGCATCGGCTTTCCACAGATATGTGGATCGTTTGACTTTTTAAAGATGATCAGGCATGGATTCTGGATGATGTTGTGGCCAATTGCCGAGGTCACCGATAGTTGCCGGTTAATTCACATTTTCCTCTTCAAAACAGAATGATCCTCTTGAAAACTTTTTTTTTTAAAATGATCATTTTTACTGCCAATTTTTATTCTCTTTTCCCAACTGTTTCATTTTGCTGGTTTTGATGTGAGGATACTGTAAAAGACATCAAGCATTAATGACAACACCGTTTTCCATTTACTCTCTTTATCTTTAGGAAGTTTTCGCTTGTCAATTGTTTTGAGGTCAGGTTGCTGTGAGATACATAGAAATAATTATGGTCCTTTGGAACAGAAATGTGGCTTTTTCAGTGGCATTACTCCTCACAATTTGTAATAGTGATGAGAAGTCATATTTATAATTTTTTTGAGTTTGTAGCTGTGCGATACAGCAATAATCTTGTCCTTTGGAACTGAATTGTTGGGCTTTTAGAGTGGCATTTCTCCCTCACAAATTTTTATTAGTGGCTGAGAAGTCATATTTATAATTTTTTGGGGGCTGTAGCTGTGATGTACAGCAATATTCATGGTCTTTGGAACAGAATGTGGCCTTCTAAGTGGCATTTCTCCTACAATTTTTAACAGTGGCTGAGAAGTCATTTTTTATATTGTTTTTGGGTCATGCTGCTTTGAAATGAGCAATATACAGGTTATTATAAAAAAAATGTAGTTTCTAACAGCACAATTGTTCTTCCAATTGTTCCAAAGTGGCTCAAGGGCCATGGCTTGAATTTTTGGGGGGCATTTGCTTTGAAATGACAGCTATATACCGGTCCTATTAGTAAAAACAATTGTTTTAACAACATTTGTTCTTTACACAGATTGACAAGAGGGGCTCATGGGTGTGGTGCTGTCAGAAACAGAATAGGTTAGGACCACTGTTAATGGACACATCATTGCAAAAATGACTTGTTTTTGCAAGATCTTTAACATAGCTATCAATCCTGTATGAGACTACCCATCTTAATTACAATTTAAAAAAAAAGAGAAACAAAGACATGGTGGTGAATTCCAATCATATTTTTATAATGTGTTTTCTAGAATAAACAACTAAAAATATGCATGTACAAATAGCTGGTAAAAAAAATTCCTCTGAATTGTACAAGGGAGGTACAGGAAAACTTGGACCAGTTGAAGGTTTTCAGAGGACATGAGTATGGGAGCACAGGACAGCGAACAAAAGTACAGAGACAATTTCCTCCAGCCGTTGAAGTAAAATGAGATAAAGACTGCAAGAGAAAAAAGGGGCACCTGGGTGGAACAGGTGCAGTCTAACCTACCAGTATTTCCAAGTGAAGCTCCATTGGGTCCGCACTCCATACGGAGGGGCAAGCGTACAGGGAAGGGACAGTATATTCAGTGGAAACTAAAATGTGGTTGAAAGATCCTATTTCGGCACTTTTTAATCTGTGGGTCAGACAGGTTTAATGGTCTTTCTGCTGGTACAGGACAGATATTGTTAATGTCCGTTCAACTAAAAATGGTGGTTTCAATGACTCCTTTTCCCGGCTACTTTTAATTTGGGGGGTCAGACAGGTTTACTGTATTACTGTGGCTCCAGGGGAGTTTAGTTCAATGTCCAGCTTAACTAAAATGGTGGTTTAAAGACTCCTTTGCCCGGCAGTTTTTTATTGTGGGGTCGACAGGTTTAATGGTCATTCTGCGGTACCGGACAGATATAGTCAATGTCCTGTTAACTAAAATGGGGGTTGAAAGATCTTTTTCTGGCATTTTTAATTGGGGTCATGCTAGGTTTGGGGCTCATGCTGCGTGGCCCAGGACAGGTCTAGTCAATGTCCAGTGAAAACTAAAATGGTGGTTGAAAGACTCCTTTTTCGGCCTTTTAATTCGGGGGGTCATGGCAGGTATGGGGCTCATGCTGTGGCCCAGGACGGGTATAGTCCAATGTCCAGTTGAAACTAAAATGGTGGTTGAAAAGACTCCTTTTTCACGGCACTTTTTAATTGGGGTCATGCAGGTTTGGGGCTCTTTTGCTGATGGCCCAGGACAGGTTTAGTCAATGTCCAGTGAATACTTAAATGGTGGTTGAAAGACCTCCTTTTTCCGGCATCTTTTTAATCTGGGGGGTTAATGCAGGATTGGGTCTCTTGCTGTGGCCCAGGACAGGTATAGTCAAGGACCAGTTCAAACTAAAAAGGTGTGGTTGAACGACTCCTTGTCCCGGCCTTTTGAATTGGGGGTCTTGCAGGTTTGGTGGGCTTCATGCTGTGGCCCAGGACGCATGTATAGTCTAATGTCGCAGGTTCAACTAAAAGGTGGTTGAAAGACTTCCTTTTTTCGGCACTTTAAATCTGGGGGACATGAAGTTTGGGGGCGCATGCTGGTTTCCAGGCAGTAGGATATTCATGTCCAGTTCAAGTAAGTTGATGGTTCAAAATCTTACTGCCTTCTGGCACTTTTTAATTTGTGGGTGATGCAGGGTTTAAGGGGGGGTCATGCTGTGGTACAAGAACAGGGGATAGGTGAATGGTGTGTGATTTTTTTTTTCTGTTGGCTGTTATAACTAAGTGTGTGTGCCTAAGATTGTAGTTAGCACGTATCCATTTGACTGTGTGTGGATGTTACTTCCCAGCTTCTCAGCCCTGTTTGGGTGTAAGAATGAAGGTGTTGTTGCTTTCCCATAAAGTCTTTAATGGTCATCGCTTCATTTCGTCCACCCACAATGATATCTTGTCGTGATGGTCGACTATCTGGGACCATACGGTACGATGTCGAGGGGAACGTAATGCTCAAACACTAAAAATTACTTAAAAATGTGAAAAAAATTACATAAAAATAAAAGCTTGCGTATCACTGAAAGAAGGCGAAAAACCTGAGTGTACCACAGAAAAGAGAAATGTGCCTTGTCAGTTAGGAACTGGTTAAAGGGCAATTTCACTCAAAACACAAACCTATAATATGTTTTACTTAAATTAGTCTCTCAGCTTTAGCCCCTTATCGACAAATGACATATGAGCAGAGTACATCTTAGTGTCGGTAAGGTCCTAAGTAGTGGGTTTACTTGGTCTGCTACATAGAAGCCTGGTGATAGCTAACTTTGTAGCTGACACCTTCCACTAACAGTAGGGAATGGAGCCGGCTTTGTTTCCTGCTGTTTAATCCTTTAGATGTCACAGAGATTGTGGCTGTGGCATCTAAATAAATTAGAAACGATTGGCACCCCTACTTCAAAATCGTAGAATACTGATCATTTTCCATATCAGCTGGAAGTTTAACTAAGGCTTCCATGGTCACCATGTTTTTGTTTCTATTAGTTCCTGGTCAAGGCAGGTAGTAATGGAATTGCCATATTGGTACATTGGAACATTGTTCATACAATGTAGAAGGGCGTACAGATGATCAATCCCCCTACTTGTCAAACACCCTATGTTTAATCCCTTAATGACCAATACTATTTTTTTTCACGTTCATTCTTTCCTCCTCGCCTTCACAGAGCCATACATTTTTATTTTTTCGTCTACATACACATATGTGGACTTTTGTTTTGCGGGACAAGATGTACTTTCTAATGGTGTCATTCACTGTACAACAGAATGTACTGGAAAACTGCAAAAATAAATCTAAGTGGGGCAAAAGCTGAGAAAAAACACACTTGCGCCATGTTTGCGGGGGTTTTACTTTTATCGCATTAAATCTTTGGTATAACCGAAATGAATCCGGAAATACCAAATATGTAGGGTTTTCATTATGTTTGGGTACTGTAAAAATTCCAAACATTTTCAATTTTTAAAATTTTTGCTGTAGCACCATTTTCTGCTACCAATAACTTTTTTGTACTTCTACCTATGGACTTGAGTTACCGTGTTTCCCCAAAAGTAAGACAGCTTCTTACATTCTTTTTACCCCCAAAAGTCCCACTATGTCTTACTTTCGGGGTATGTCTTATATTGGCAGGTATATGGCCCCATACGCAGGTAATAGGCAGGTATATGTCCCCCTTAAGCAGAATATAGGCAGGTATATGTCCCCATAGGCAGGTATATGGCCCCCTATGCAGGGATAGGGCAGGCTGTAAGGCAGGTATAGGGCAGGTATAGGCAGCTGTAGGCAGGTATAGGCAGCTGTAGGTAGGTTATAGGGCCAGCTTAGGCAGGTTTTAGGAGCTGTAGGCAGGTATGGGCAGGTTTTAAGGAGGTTTAGGCAGCTGTAAGAGGTATTGGCAGCTGTAGGCTGGTTTATGGCCGGCTGTTGGCAGGTTTTAGGCAGCTGTAGGCAGGTATAGGGCAGGTATAAGGCAGGTTTTAGGCAGCTGTATACAGGTAAAAGGGAGGTGTAGGCAATAATATAAAATAAAAAAAACAAACAATCACTTACCTGGATCCCCGCTGCTCTCCCTCTCCCGCGCTCTCGGCTCTGCTCTATCTTCTTGCGGCACAGTTGGGTGACATCATCAGGCCGCGGGACGCAGCGTGATTTACGGGAGCTCCAGACAGCCACGAGGGCTTGCGGTCGCGGAGGCCACTGCGGAGCACGGAGAGCTCGCTCTGTGCCCGCAGTTGGTATCCCTTCCTTATATGCGCTCGGAGGGGATTTCCCATGTAGGTGAAGGGGATGCGGACAGTGCCGGGCCCAAGCGCAGGCCTGGACACTGTGCGCTGTACTCGGCATTCAGTTTATGCGCTCCTGAGGACCCGCATATAGCTGAAGGGTGCCTGTCGGCCCCCGGGCCATCGCAGCGCCCGAGCGTAGACAACGTCCAGTTTACTATGTCTTACTTTCGGGGTCCGTCTTACATTAGTCAAACCCCCCTAAACTCCCCGCTACGTCTTACTATCGGGGGTGTCTTACTATCGGGGAAACACGGTAGGAGGCATTTTTTGTGGACTGAAGGATACTTTTTATTTTGGAAAACATGCACCATGAAATGATAAAAAAAAACCTGCAATTTTGGCGTTTGGATTTTTTTTGTCTATGGGGTTCAGTAGTGATGAGCGAATACGTTGACTATCGTCATCGGGTCGATAGTCGATATTGGCAATTATCAACACGGTATTCGATAGTCGATAATAGATTATCGCCGATGACCATTAAAGTCTATGGGGGATGAACAACACCTTCATTCTTACACCCAAACAGGGCTGGAGAAGCTGGAATTAACATCCACAACAGTCAAATGGATATGTGCTACATCTTAGGTAACACACTATAGGTTTAAAAGCCACAGAAAAAAAAATCACAGACCATTCACTATCCCCGTCTTTGCACCACAGCATGACCTTAAACTGCATGACCAACAAATTAAAAGTGCCAGAAGGCAGTTTTGATTTGAACCATCAATTTACTTGAACTGGACATGAATATCCTTGTCTGGAACGCAGCATGAGCCCCAAACCTGCATGACCCCAGATTAAAAAGGGGCCGGAAAAAAAGGAAATCTTTCAACCCCATTTTAGTTGAACTGGACATTAAAACTATAAACTGTCCTGTTCCGCAGTATGACGATTTAAACCCGTCTGACCCACAGGGTTAAAAGTCCCGGGAAAAGGAGTCTTTCAAACCCCCATTTTAGTTGAACTGGACATTGATAGACCTGGGCCTGGGCCACAGCATGGCCCCAAACCTGCATGATCCCAGAATAAAAAGTGCCCGGGAAAAAAAGGAGTCTTTCAACCACCATTTTTGTTGACTGGACATTGACTATATCTGTCCTGGACCGCAGTATGCCATTTAACCTGTCTGACCCACAGATTAAAAAGTGCTGGGGAAAGGAGTCTTTGAACCACCATTTTTGTTGCACTAGACATAGACTATCCCCGTCCTGGGCCCCAGATGATCCCCAAACCTGCATGGGCCCACCAAATTAAAAACTGCCGGAAAAAAAGGAGTCTTTGAACCACCATTTTAGTTGAAATGGACATTGACTATTCTGTTCTGTACCACAGCATGACCCTTCAAAAACCCGCATGTCCCCAGATTTAAAAAGTGCCGGAAAAAGGAGTCTTTAACCCCCATTTTAGTTAACTGGACATTTACTTGCCTGTTTGTACAACAGTTATGACCATTAAACCTGTCTGACCCACAGATTAAATAGTGCCCGAAAAGGAATCTTTGAAGCACCATTTTAGTTGAACTGGACATTGGGCTAGACCCGTCCTGGGTAACCTACATCTATTCAAGTTTCCTGTACCTCCCTGGTACAATTCAGAGGAATATTTGTATCAGCTTTTTGTGGCATGTCAGTTTTTAGTAGATTAATTTAAGAAAACACATTTTTTAAAATGGATGGAATCCACCACATCTTTGTTTCTCTTTTTTAAATGTATTAAATGGGTTGTCTCACTACAGGGATTGCTAGCTCTGTAAAGATCTTGCCCAAAAACAAGTCCTTTTGCAATATGGTCCATTTACAGTGTCCTACCTTTCCCGTTTTTGACAGGCACCATCACCCCTTTAGCCACTTTTGACAATTGTGAAGAACAAATGTCTGTTAGAAACCACATTTTTTTTTTTAATGGACCTGTTGTATGCTGATTTCACCCGCAAAATGCCCCAAAAATTCAAAACATGACCCTTGAGCCACTTTTGAAATTGTGAAGAACAATTGTTTGATAGAAAACCCCATTTTTTTTATAAAAGGACCTGTAGTATAGCTGCATTTCACAGCAGAATGCCCCAAAAAATTTAAAACATGACCTTGAGCCATTATAACAATTGTGAAGAACAAATATCTGTTAAAAACCACATTTTTTATAACAGGACCTGTAGTATTGCTGCATTTCAAAGCAGCATGACCAAAAAATTATAAAAATGACTTCTCAGCCACTGTTAAAAAATTGTGAGGGAGAAATGCCACTTAGAAGCCGCATTTCTGTTCCAAAGGACCATGATTATAGCTGTATCTCACAGCACCATGACCCAAAAAATTATAAAAATGACTTCGCAGCCACTGTTAAAAATTGTGAGAGATAAATGCCACTAAGAAGCCACATTTCTGTTCCAAAGGACCATGATTATAGCTGTATCTCACAGCACCATGACCCAAAAAAATTATAAAAATGACTTCTCAGCCACTGTTAAAAATTGTGAGGGAGAAATGCCACTTAGAAGCCACATTTCTGTTCCAAAGGACCATGATTATAGCTGTATCTCACAGCACCATGACCCCAAAACCATTGACAATGCAAAAAAATTCTAAAGATGAAGTGAGTAAATGGAATACGGTTTTGTCATGAAACCTTGGTGTCTTTTACAGTTTCCTCACAGCAAAACCAGCAAAATGAACTTTTAGGAACTGAGAATAAAAATTTCAGTAAGAAATGGTCATTTAAAAAAAAGTTTTCAAGAGGACCATTTCTGTTTGAAGAGGAATGTATAGTAGACCGGCAACTAATCGGTGACCTCGGCAATTGGAGCCACAACATCATCAGAGATTCCATGCCTGATTCATCTTGATGAAGTCAACGATCCACATTATCTGTGGAAAGCCGGATGCGCTTGTCTGTAAGGACTCCTCCCGCTGTGCTGAAGGTCTGCTCAGATATGACGCTGGCTGCTGGGTAGGACAACACCTCTATGGCATGGCCAGCGAGCTCGGGCCATTCATCCATTTTGGATACCCAGAAGTCGAATGGGTTCGGAACACATCCAAAAACATCGTTGTTGAGACGCAGATAGTCTTGCACCATGATCTTAAGCTAGTCTCTGTGTGTTGGATGTGTGCCCTGCATTACATGCGTTGGTGAGGGGGTAAATAAAGATTGCCAGAGGTCACCCATTAGGCTTCTGCCACACTGCCTGCTGCCCCGCTTGGCTATTTGGGGCCCCTCTACTGATTTTAACGTCGCTGACGTTGTTAAAAAGTGACTTTTTTGAAAAAACGTGAATCAGACGCAACGGGATGTCCCCAGTTGATCAACAGCACGGTTTTCCTTTTTCCTGCTTTTTTACTCTCTATTTGGGTGGGGGGGAAAGGGAAAAAGTGCTGAGTTTTTTTTGCACCCGGGGATCCAGGAGGGTGGCCCCCCAGTTTAAATGTTGTTCATTTTGATGGCCTTAATGCGAGGGGTTTATGTTGGAGGAAACGGGGGCATCCAAGCACCCCCATTTTGAGGATGGAGCCTTGGGGTTTCCCCAAACCTCTGGGTCGAGGGGCCCCTAGCAAATTGGGTCTTCCCCATCTTTCCTCCGCCTCAAAAATTCCCCGCCAACCTTTTTCCAAGCCAGGGGGGGTCGGTAAAGTCGGTGTCCAGGAATAAAAACCTCCTCCGCTTCCCTTGGCACGGCTTCAAAACAGCCCTGACTTGTCTTTATATGATGCCAACCCGAGAGCTGGGGTGCCCCACCTTGCCATAGCCCTGGACCCCGAACTACTGCCTAATTTAAAGGGGCCCCATGAAATTGTGAAAAAAATCGGGCCTTGTGGATTCGTGGAAGGGGAAGGCTCGTGTCCGCATCTGTGTTCCCGTCTTTTCCTCCATCGCTGGTGGGGAGCTTTATTTTTTCAGAGTTTTCCAAAAGTCATTAAGAAACTAAAATCACCCAATGCTCATGCTGACAAGGGCATTGTCCGCATTGACCCCCTTTTTGGTTTGGTTCTTCAAAAATGGCAAGGATGGTTCAGAAACTCTTTACCTGCCTCCCCTTTTGGGGCTTTAAAAAACCCCGAGGTCCCCACCGTGCTTGTTAAAAGGCCATGTGTCAATTCGTTTCTTTCGGAAAGGAAATTTCGCTGCTGCCCCAATCGTGGGCATGTGAGGGTGGAAATTTTCCCCGCGTGTTGCCCCCTTTTTTTCAAACAAATTTTGGGGCGGTTTAAGGGGGGAGGCCAAAACTGACGCTGCAACGCTTGGAGGCGGGATGAAGCAGGGGGCGGAAAGGCGGAAATGCGATCTCAGAACCTCGAGCCTCCGCAAAAAAGGCGCCAGGAACCGGGTAGCTCTTTAAAAAAATTTTTGGACGAAAAAAGGTTAAAGACATGTTTCCCGGAAGGGATGTGCTTCAGCCTACCGATCTTAAGGGCGGCCAGCAGATTTAGACCATTATCGCACACCACCTTGCCTGGCACAAGGTTTTGTCACCCAGCCAGCGCTTGGTCTCGTTTGTGGAGAGCCGTCCACAGCTCCTGAACCTGTGTGTGGACGGTCTCCAAGACAGATTAATTTCAACACGGCCTGGTTTCTCTGGGCTCGTGATGCCACCAGAGGACCTTGGGGGAAAGAACCCTGCACCATCCCTACGGTTTTGAAGAGCGTGCGCCAAGCCTGAGAGCCACCATCACCACCAGAGACATCCACCAGCTCACCCAGTGAGCTGTCACAGAGATATAGCGGCTTGGCCGTGGCTTACTAGTCCATGTGTCGGTGGTCAGATGGACTTTTCCGGACACAGATGCAGACAACGCGCTTGAAATTTTGGATGACACGTGGCTGGCCAGGGCAGGGAAGGCTTTTCTGGCAAAGAAATGCCTGCTCGGCATCTGGTATTGGGGGCAGGCAAGGGCCATGACGTGGCGGAACCCATCTGTGTCCACCAGACGGAAAGGCAACATTTCTAAGGCCAAAAGCCTGGCAATGCCGATATTCAGGCTTTTGGCTTTGGGATGGTTTGGGTTAAAGTGTTTCTTTCTTGCCTCCCAAACCTGGAAGACAGAAGGCTGGCTGCTAGACTGGCTGCTGTACGGCGTGCAGTTCGTCAAACTGGTGGAAGGAGAAGGGGTAGGATGGGTCTCTGGTGGTGCTGGTGTTACTCGGGCGACGGTGGAGGCTGAAGTGGAGGCTGATCCCTGATCCTGACTCTGAGAGACATGGGCAGCTGAGGAACGCTTGGTGGTGACGGAGGAGGAGGAGGCGGAGACAGAGGGTGTGACAGTGGTTGGAAGCCCGGCATCGGTGTGGCCTTTTTTGGCCAAGTGTTGCCTCCATTTCAACTCAAGCATTCGCTGCATGTTACTAGACATGTTGGTGGTGGTTAACCACCTAAGGTTCTTGCCTCTACTTATGCGTTTACGGCAAAGGCGGCATGTGACATCGCTGGGTGAATCAGAGGCTTCCAAAGAAGGCCCAGACTTGAGAGGCCCCTGGCCCTTTTTTTTTTTGGGGCCCCGGCGATAAGCGGGGAGCGGGTTTTAAAGCGGGAACCTTTGGCTGGCGGGGAATATATTAGCAAACTTGTGCGCCCCGCCCTTCCCTTTTTGGGGGGGGGAACCCCGAAGGGGACAAAACCCCATCGATTTTCCTTCTCTTTCAGGGTTTGATGGGGCTCCCAAACCCAAATTCTGCGAAAAAAACCCACGGGGCCCCCGCAATGTTTTTTCATCTTCATTATCAAAAACAGGTGATTTGGGTTTTTGTCCTGAATTTCCCTGAATCCGGAAACCCTGCGGGCTGCAAGCAACCCCCCTCCCCAAAGGCGTTGCCAAACCCGCCCGAGATTTTTGCCAGTTGACCGGTTTCCCTTCTCCTCCCCCTTTTTTGGCATCAGAAAACCTGGGTGCCCCAAAAACAGACAAAACCCACCCTCTTTGGCCCTTGGTTTTTGGAAAATCCCCATTCTGCCCACCCAAATGAAATTTTGTCATAAAAAGGGGTTTTTCAAAAAATGGATATATCCACAGGGTGGGTACACGAGTTTAAACCTTTTGGGCTGCCTTCGCTTCATGTTGGACGGTTTCTGATGATCTGTTTTGACAAACATTTTTTGGCCCCGTAACTGGAAGGACGGGGAAAGGAAAATGCGGGAATGCAGGTTGTTTAACCCAAACTGAAAAAACGTTTGGCGACGCTTTTTGGGGTTAAAAAAAATTTCACCGGCCCTGACCCAGCGTGACGGGCCCCTGACCCCCTTTGCAATGACAATTTCCCACTGGCTTGCGGTTGTCGCCAGAAATGGAAGTAGCTCCCTTCTTCGAAACCCCATCCCCCCCTTTTCCCTACCCCCCTTTTTGGGGCCTCGCTTATCATCTGCTTTTCCCACCCCCAACGTTCGAAAGAAAAAAAATTTGAGAGGGTATGGAAAGTTTTGGGAAACGTACCCCTTTTTAAAAAAGACGGCAACCCAACGGGCTATTTTAAAAAAATCCCTCAAAAAAAACCCAAAATTGCTTTTAAAATTTCAAATTTCTTTGAAAAGGTGCCTTATCAAAAAAGGGCTGGACTGGAAAAGTGAAAAAAAAACACGTACCCTAAAATTGTATATGGAAAAATAAAGGGGTTTTTTTTTTGAAATTTAAAAAAATACACCTGCGGTGACGCCCAAAAATTGTTTGTTTTTTAAAATTTTAAGGGTGAAAAGGGTCCCAACCCCTTTTTCAAACAAAGTGGACGGGGCCCAAAAGTGAAAAAAAAAAACGATCTAAAAAATTTTTAATCCCGGATAACCAAACGGTATTTTCAAAACCTAAAAATACACCTGGGTAAACGACAAAAATTGCTGTATTAAAAATTTTAAGTGCAAAGGTCCCTTTCTATCAAAAAAAGCGGGAAACTGGGGCAAAAGTTAAAAAAAACAAAGTTTTTGGGAAAGTATACAGAAAAATTAACGGTATTTTTTGCCCCTTTAAAAATACCCCCTGCGGGTGACGAAAATTGTGTTTTTAAAAATTTAAGTGCAAGGTCCCCTCTATCAACAAAGCTGGACTGGGCAAAAGTAAAAAAACAGAAATCGGGAAATTATAGGGGATAATAAAGGGTTTTTAATTGAAAACCTAAAAATACACTTGGGGGGTGACGACAAAATTGCTGAAATTAAAATTTTAAAGTGAAAGGTGCCTCAAATCCAACAAAGGGGAAACTGGGAAAAATTAAAAAAAAACATTTTATCTGAAATGTTATGGAAAATTTAAACTGTTTTTTTTGAAACCCTAAAAAAAACCCCTGGGGTTTGACGAAAAAAATTCCCGTTTTTGGGAAATTTAAAGTGCAAGGGTGCCTTATCAAACAAAGCTGGACTGGGAAAAAGTAAAAAAAACATGTATCTGAAATGTAAAACCGGATAATAAACGGTATTTATTGCACCTAAAAAATACACCTTGGGGTTTGGGGACCAAAATTGTGTATTAAATATAATTGAAAGGGTCCCCCTCTATAAAAACAAAGCGGACGGGAAAAAAGTGAAAAAACACGAATCTGAAAATGAAAAAAACCGGAAATAAAAGGGGAAATTTAAATTGAAACCTAAAAAAAACCCCTGGGGGGTGAGGGACAAAATTGCTGGTTTTTGGAAATTTAAGTGAAAGGGTCCCTTTTAAACAAAGCGGACGGGGAAAAAAGTGAAAAAACATGAATCAAAAAGTATAGGAAAACAAAGGGTTTATTTTTCCACCAAAAAAATACACCTGGGGTTGAAAAAACAAAATTGCTGTTTTTAAAATTTTAAAAGGGGCAGGTGCCTCTTTTTAACAAAGCTGGACTGGGCAAAAGTGAAAAAAACACGTATCTAAATGTAAAAGGAAAAATAACGGAAATTTTTTGCACAAAAAAATTACACCTGCGGTTTACGACAAAATTGCGTATTGAAATTTAAAGTGAAAGGGTTGCCTCTATCAACAAAAGCTGGACCGGAAAAAGTGAAAAACATTTATCTGAAATGTTTTCGGAAAATTTAAAACGGTTTTTTTTTTGCACCTAAAAAAAAATACCCTGCGGTGACGAAAAAATTTGGGCTGAAATTGAAATTAAAGTAAAGGTGCCTCAAACCCCAAAAGCGGATGGGCAAAAGTGAAAAAAAAAACTATCTAAAATTGTATAGGGAAAATTTAACCCCGGTTTATTTTTTCCCCTTTAAAAAATACACCTCCCGGTGCCCCACAAAATTGCTGAAATGAAATTTTAATTTTGGCGGTTTGCCTCTATCAACAAACGGAAATTTGGGAAAAGTGAAAAAAAACGAAACTGAAAGGTATACGGATAATGAACGGAAATTTTATTGCACCAAAAAAAAACCCCTGGGGGGTGAGACGAAAAAATTTTGCGGGTTTTGGGAAATTTTTAAGTGAAAGGTGCCTTATAAAACAAAGCGGACTGGGAAAAGGAAAAAAAACCCACGTATCTGAAATGTAAAAAGGAAAATTTTAAACGGTTTTTTTTCGAAACCTTTTAAAAATACCCCTGGGGGGTGACGAAAAAAATTGCTGTTTTGAAATTTAAGGCAAGGTGCCTCAACCAACAAAGCTGGATTTGGGCAAAAGTTAAAAAAACACGAAACTAAAATTGTAACGGAAAAATTTAAACCCCGGTATTTTTCGCACCTAAAAATACACCTCCCGGTTACGAAAAAATTTGGCGGAAATTGAAATTTAAAGTTTTAAGGGTGCCTCTATAAAACAAAGTGGACGGGGGTAAAAGTGAAAAAACCCCTACCCTGAAAATGTAAAGGGGATAATGAACGAAATTTTTTTGCACCTAAAAATAAAATGCGGTGATGACAAAATTGCTGAAATTAAAAATTTTAAAGGGTGAAAAAGGGTGCCTTTTCAAAAAAAGTTTGGACTGGGAAAATTGAAAAAAAAAAGTTTTCTGAAATGTATACGGATAATAAACGGTATTTTTGCCCCAAAAAAATACACCTGCGGTGAGACAAAATTGTTTGTATTGAAATTTAAGTGTAAGGGGGCCTCTAAAAAAAAGCTGGACGGGGTTTAAAAGTGAAAAACCACGTATCGAAATGTTACGGATAATAAACGGTATTTTTTTGCCCCTTTAAAAATATCCCTCCCGGGACGACAAAAATTCCCCTGTTTTTGGGAAATTTTTAAGTGCAAGGTCCCCTCTATCAACAAAGCTGGACGGGCAAAAGTGAAAAAAACACGTATTTTAAAAAGTTTTTCGGAAAATTAAAGGGTTAAATTTTTTTCCACCTAAAAATACACCTGCGGTGACGACAAAATTCCCTGTATTGAAAATTTAAGGGGAAAAGGTCCCTCTATCAAAAAAGCTGGACTGGGTAAAAGTGAAAAAAAAAGTATCTGAAATTTGTTTAAAAAGGGAAATAATAAAACGGTTTTTTTTGAACCAAAAAAATCCCCTTTCGGTGACGAAAAAATTTTGCTTTTATTAAAAATTTAAGGGGAAGGTGTTATCAAAAAAAAGGTGGACTGGGCAAAAGTAAAAAAACACGTATCTGAAATGTAAAACGGTAATAAAAACGGTTTTTTTTGCACCTAAAAATACCCCCTCCCGGGTTGACGCCCAAAAATTGCTGTATTGAAATTTAAGTGAAAAGGTCCTCTATCAACAAAGGGGGGACTGGGAAAAAATTTAAAAAAACCCGTATCTGAAATGTATCGGAAAAAAAAAAACCCGGAAATTTTTCGAAACCTAAAAATCCCACCGGGGGTGACGCCCAAAATTGCTGTTTTAAAATTTTTAAAGTGTAAGGTGCCCCCTATCAAAAAGGTGGAGGGGGTTTAAAAGAAAAAAAAACACTTTATCTGAAATGTAAAGGGGATAATAAACGGTTTTTTTTTTGAAACCAAAAAATTTAAAACCTCCCCGGGGACGAAAAAAGGGGGCTAAAATTAAAATTTTAAAGTGCAAGGTTTCTTTTCAAAAAGTGGACTGGGAAAAAAGGAAAAAAAAACACGTATCTGAAATGAAATACGGAAAAAAAAGGATTTTTTCCCCCCTTAAAAATACCCCTCCCGGGGGACGCCCAAAATTTTGCTATATTGAAATTTAAGGCAAGGTGCCTCTATCAAAAATTTTTGGGAAACTGGGAAAAAGGGTGAAAAATCACGTATCTAAAAATGTAAAAACGGTAATTAACGGTATTTTTTGCACCTAAAAAAAACCCCTTTGGGGGTGGGCCAAAAAAAAAACAAAAATTGCTGAAATTGGAAATTTAAGTGCAAGGGCCTCTTAAAACCAAAGCGGGGACTGGGAAAAAAAGGAAAAAACCCCGTATCTGAAATTTTACGGTAATTAACGTATTTTTTGCATCTAAAAATATAACCTCCCGGGGGTAAAGGGAAAAAATTGGGTGTATTAAAAATTTAAGTGCAAGGTGCCCTCTATCAAAAAAGCTGGAGGGGAAAAATTGAAAAAAATGAAATCTGAAATGAATAGGGATAATCCCGGGTTTTTTTTTTGCCCCAAAAAATTACCCCTGGGTTTTGGCGAAAAAATTTCCCTTGAATTAAAATTTTTAAGTGAAAAGGGGGGGCCCTTTCAAAAAAGGGCTGGACTGGGAAAAATTGAAAAACACTATCTAAATGTAAAACGGAAAATAAACGGTATTTTTTGCACCAAAAAAATTACACCTGGGGGTGACAACAAAATTGCTGTATTGAAATTTAAGTGCAAGGTGCCTCTTTTCCAACCCCAAAGCTGGATTGGCAAAAGGGGAAAAAACATGTATCTAAAAATTTTAAAACGGATAATAAACCCGGAAAATTTTTTTGCACCTAAAAATACCCCTGCGGTAAAGAAAAAATTGCTGTTTTGGGAAAATTTAAGTCCCAAAGGTGCCTCATAAACAAAGCTGGACTGGGCAAAAGTAAAAAAAACACGTACCCTAAAATTGTATAGGTTAAAAAAAAAACAAAAAAAGAGGTTTTTTTTTGCCCAAAAAAATACCCCCCTGGGGCCCGACGAAAAAATTTGGGCCTGTTTTTTAAAATTTTAAAAGTGAAGGTGCCTCTATCAACAAAGCTGGACGGGGGGCCAAAAGGGAAAAAAAAACACTTATCGAAATGTATAGGAAAATTTAAACAAATTTTTTGCACCAAAAAAATACACCGCGGGGGGACAAAAAATTTTGTTGTTTTTAAAATTTAAGTGCAAGGTGCCCCTATAAAACAAAGGGACTGGGCAAAAAGTGAAAAAACTTTTTCTGAAATGTAAAACGAAAAATTTAAACTTTTTTTTTTTTTGCACCTAAAAAACCCCCTGGGGTTTAAACGTCAAAATTGCTGTTTTTGAAATTTAATTTGAAAGGGTTTGCCTCTATCAACAAAAGCGGGGACGGGGGAAAAAAAGGGGAAAAAAAAACCAAATCTGAAATTTTAAGGGAAAATTTAAAACGGTTTTTTTTTCGCACCAAAAAATTTAAACCTGCATTTTACTAAAAAAAGTTTCTGTTTTCCTAATTTAAGTTCAGGCCCCCCCAAAAATCAAGTAATTTTTAAACAAAAAAACTTTTAAAATAAAAAGCCTTTGCAATGCAAAGTCTAAAACTAATTCTCCCTGGCAACCTATATCCACAAATCCCTTTAAAAAAAGTTTTGTCTGTTTTTGGGTGCGCCCCCCCCCCCGCCCCTCCCGGATTTTTACAGGGCTAGAGGGACCTTTTAAAAATTTCTCAGCCAAAATTTCCCAAAAAATTTCTCCCAAATCTCTAATCTACCCAAAGGGTTTCAAATGTTCACAATTTTAAAGTATAGCGTCTCTTAAAAACAAAAGAAAAATTTCCCCTCTGGGGCTTTTTGGGCTGAGCTTTTTGGGGAAACAGAGCAGAGGGCACTCCAACCCTTTGAAAAAGCTGACACAAAAAACCCTGATCATAAAACGGGAAAGGGCTGTTCTATCTAAAACGAGGTCATGTGATTTTTCCAGCCAATCGCAACCATACACATCCCAGTCATGACGTCGCACACACAGCTCATCCTGCTCTATTCTCTAAGCTGATTTGCTGGCCGCCAAAATTACAGGAAGCGCTGAAAATGGCACGATATTAATAGATTATGCACAGATTTTAACCTAAATTATCGCGTGATCTAAAATCTGTACAACATAAAAACCGTGCTGATTTCAACGTACGGGGAAAATGATGTTATATTTTAATAGATCTGACTTTTTTGGATGTAATGATACCAATTATGTGTAACTTTGTTATTATTTTATTTTTTTATTTGTAGAATAGCAAAAGGGGGATTTGACCTTTTAATATTTTTTTTATTTTTTTCAATACTTTAACCCCTTAACAACATTGGATGTAAGTTTACATCCAAGTAGTTTAGGGGTTAATGCACCTGGATGCAACTTTACGTCCTGCAAACCTCCGGTCATGGCAAGGTTTTTTTACCCTGACAGCAGACCATCTTCCCTCACTGCCTGGGAGTAAGCAATGCCCCACTGCATCAGCGATTGCTGCCATTGGCCGTTCAAATCAGAACAGGCAATGCCGGTATTTTCAAACATTAGTGAATTGCTCTGCCCGCTGTTTAACACAACACCAATCACCATGGTACCACCACCCCTTTAGCTGTGATTGGTGGGTCGCTTCCGAAGAACAAATTGCAGCCATTGTGCTGCCTTAGTGCATCACGACACCGCCCTGCACCAGCATTGCGTTCAGGGATAACGAGCAGAGCAGTGCCCATGCTGTTCTTACCTCTCATTGGTAGTCTATTGACTGTTAAATCTTGTGGATCGCTCTTCATTGGTGATCAAGTGGATCGTTGTGCTGTTCTTGCTGCGTCTTCCTCGATAGTGGTACAGCGACTGACTGAGCTGTTTTTGCTGTGTGAAGCACAGACAACTTACAGCTTCCGGTCCCCTGCTGCTGATTAGTGATTCAGGATTTTTTTTTTTAAATCTTTGTCCTTTTTTTTTAATAATTATTATTATATTATTATTATTATATTTCTAACCCATTGGTTAGGCCAATAGCTACACAACCACTGCTCTCATTAGCGCTGATTACTGATGCATCACTGATTTTGTTTTTTGCAGTGCGGTATTTTTTTTTAACCCCGCCGCTGTGCACCCTGTGAACACTGAGTGCTGACCAGTGACTTACATCACTGATCAGCATCCAAGCTAATTTATTAGCACAGGGTTAATTTCATTAACTGTCCTGCTGCCCCTGAGTACTAATCAGTGACACACATCACTGATTCATGCTCAGTTTTTGGGTTAAAAAATGAAACTTAATTTTGTTTTTATATGTTCTAAATAAGTAACAGACACTTAGTATAATTTTTACTGAAGTCCATTGCTAAAATTTTTTTAAGATTTAGGTTTTTTCTTTTGTTTTTTTTGTTTTAGTACTTTTTTTTCACAATTTTACTTTTTTTAATTAAAAAAAAGTTAATTCCCCCACATGAGTTCAAGCACTACATACACCCCCTTACAAGACACGTGTTAAAGTACCAACATTTTACACGCCCCTTATAAAAAAAAGTAAAATGTCCTTTTGTTTTGTGCCGCGATTAGCACAAATCGCGGCACATAGCATATCATTAGAAGCGAATGTAATGCCCCTATCGAGGCACATTGCGCATGGAGGCACATAGCTTATCATTACAAGTATATGAAATGCGCCTAACACATACTTGTAATGCGCCTAACAAATATATGTAAAATGTGACATGCGCCTAACACATATACACTTGTAATGATGTGCTATGTGCCTCAATAGGCGCATTATGTTATGGAGGCGAACAGCGCATCATTTTTGGCTTGTTGGGAAATGTCGACCATAATTTACCAATGTGAAACCTGCCCTGATAAGCCCAGCCTCTGAATTAAAACAATGCTTCAAACTGTACTACTTGTCCATGGATTAATATTTGTAGCATTCTTTTATACTTTTTGTATTTTCTCTGTTCCCTGAAGCACCCAACCTTCACAGGTGTTATTGTGCGGTTACACGGCGTGTTGAAAAAATAGCAGTTTGCATTGTTTGCTTTTTAGTTCACAGTGATATCTAAGAATTAGTTATACGAAACACCTGTCAGGTCAAAATGTTAATGACACCCTTTAAAATTTTCCTTCAGAGGCATACTTTCTAAAATGGGGTGATATTAGGGTGTTTCATAATTTTAGTTCACATCACATTATGTACAATTATCAGGACATGCTGTGCATTTCCCAAAATAGGAGTGCCAAGCTATGTCTCCCCTAAAAAGGAGCCAGCTAAATGCTAGTGTGACATGTGGGGTGTCTCTAGAATGAGTAGGCATGGCAGAAAAATTAGAAATCAATTTTTTTTACTTTTAGCATGATGTGCCGATGTTGTAGTGAAAAGGTGTGGCGTAGATAAAGGATATTTATGATTTTCACCTTATACCTCTACATACATAATTTATATAGAAGAGTCTGTGGAATCAAAATGCATACTTTACCCCTAGATATACAGCTCTGGAAAAAATTAAGAGACCACTGCAAAATGTTCAGTTTCTCTGATTTTTCTCTTCAATGTATTTTTGAGAAAAATGTACATTGATATTTTATTATATAAACTACTGACAACATGTCTCCAAAATTCAAAGCAAAAAAAATTGGATTTCTTTGCAGTAAATGAGAAATCTTCAAAATAATAAAAAAGAAGCAGTGCTGTCAGACCTCAAATAATAAAAAGAAAACAAGGTCATTTTTCTTTAAAAACAATAAGACTAATGTTTTAAATCAGGAAGAGTTTTCTTTTCAGCTCCTTTGGCATGGTAAAAGTTATTTTTTCATTCAAATTCCTTTTGGCCAATTCCTAGCACTTTTTTTTGCCATCCAGCTTGTCCTATTGCAAGAGGACTGTGAAGACCACAGCAGTGTTTTTTATACTTTCCTTTATTAAATAATATTTGGTTCAGGTGATCACCTAATCAGAAGCACATTAAAGGGGATGTATCGCTTCCTTAGTTCGGCTGATTCACACTGCTCTCAGCTTCTCAACTCTGGAAATGCAGGGGCGTTTCTTCCCCTCCCAGCTGGGTGACATAATCTCCCCTTCACTGTGCATGCTGGCTCCCGAGACTCCCCCCCTTCCCTCTCTGAGTCCACAGGTCACTGTGTCTTTCCCTATGCAGTCTTATTTTGTAAGAGCTGTATACATACCACAGGCTGCATTCAATCTAGACTGAGCAACTGAACTCTTCTCCTCTCACAGCTGGAGATGCTCTATGAACAGCACAGATCTCCCTTCTATGCAGGAGAGTTAGGCACCGGGACAAAACTGTTATGTTTTCTCATTGTAGAATCTGTTGCAGTCTGTTTCTGCTGGGTGTGGAGAGAGAAAATGCTCCGGCCCCTAACTCTGAGTCAGGCAGGGATTGACACAAATTGTGCTATTTCCTGATTGTGTAAGCCCTTCAGTGTAATTCTGTTTCTTCGGGCTGAATAAAGTGAAAATGTGATGGTCCCTTACTCTGAGTAAGAGACACAGCTCTGTGAATTCGACCGGGGGCTGTACAGAATGTAAATGAGCTCTCAACTAGTGAAATGCAAGGAGGGAGGGATCTGGAGGGATTCAACCAGGACTGGATATCAGTGTAAACAAAAACACAAGATAAGGAATACTGTGAATAGAAGACATCTTTGCTAATGACATACAATTGCAAAGTTGCTTGTTTTCACTGTCCCCTTATTCTGAAGACCATTTCATGAAATGATAAAACCCCTTTAAGTAGAATGAGGTGGACTTTGGTTGGAATTCAACTGACACTGGAATTGAATGGCTGTCAGACATGTAGAGATGCTGATTTCTAGAAAACTGTTCAGTGGTCAATTTTTCCAGAGCTGTATTTGTCAAGGGATGTGATTTTCAAGAAAGGGTTACTTTTTTGGGAATTCCTCTGTTCTGGTACTTGGGGTGGCGGGGGGGCTGATAATGCAACATGCGGGCCTCTGACCATTGTAGCTTAGTCTGCACTTCAAAAGCCAAATAGCACTCCTTCCCACCATGTGTCCCAAATGTAGTTTATGACCACATATGAAGTATTGCCATAGCAAGTTTTGGAGTGTTTTATCTCCTGCATTCCTTGTGAAAATGAAAAATTTGGGACTAAATGTGAAATTTATTAACAAATTGTAATTTTTCATATTCATGGCCTATTTGTACAAGGATCTGTGAAATAGCTGTGGAGTCAAAACGCACAACATACCTCTTTATGAATTCGTTGAGGGGTGTTTTTTGTCCAAAAAGGGGTCACTTTTGGGGGATTTCCTCTGTTCTAGTACTTGGGGAGCCCTTTTAACACAACATGTGGGCCTCTGACTATTCAGCTTATTCTGCACTCCAAAAGCCAAATAGCACTCCTTCCATTTGGAGACCTACCATGTGTCCCAAGTGTAGTTAATGACCACATATGGGGTATTGCCCCACTTGGAAGAAGTTGGGCAACAAGTTTATGGGATGTTTTATCTCTTGAATTCCTTGCGAAAATGAAAAATTTGGGACTAAATGTAAAATTTATTGAAAAAATATAATTTTTCATTTTCACAGTCTAATTCTAAAAATCTCTGAGAAACACCTATTTGATCAATATTCTCACTACAGCCCTCCATGAATTTCTTTGAGGTGTAGTTTTTATAATGGGGTGTTTTTAGGGATGATTTTTAGCACCTTTAGGGGACAGAAAACCTGATATTATGCCTAAGAAATATTGTAATAAAATGGTAGCTCCAAAATCCAGTAGGTCCTCCATCAATTCTGAGGCCTGTTATTGAGCCAAATAACATGTAAGAGCCATGTATGGTATATTTCTAAAAACAAGACATTCAGGTAAACTTATATTGAGGTGTTACAGAATTATCTCTGTTAACAGCTACTGTTTTGCATAAAATAATGGATTAAAATTGAAAATCAGCAAAAAAATGAAGTTTTGAAATTTTGCCACCACTTTTCTTTAATTCCTGTGAAACACTGAAAGAGTTAACAGACTTTTTAAGTGCTATTGTAAATACCTTCAAGGATGTAGTTTCTTTAATGGGAGGATTTATATGGTTATCTAACATATAAGCCCCACAATTCCACATCTGAACTGAAGTAATCCCTCAAAAATCCGTGTTTGTAATTTTCTTGAAAATTCGAAAAATTGCTATAAAAAATGTAAGCCTACTCTCTTCCTATAAAGTGATAAATACCGTATATACTTGAGTATAAACTGACCCGAATATAAGCCGAGGCACCTTCTTTTGCCACAAAAGACTGGGAAAACTTATTGACTCAAGTATAAGCCTAGGGTGGATAATGTGGCGGTTACTGGTAAATTTAAAAAATAAAAATGGATACCAATAAAATTACATAGGCAGGTATTGGAAGTTTAATGTCCCCCATAGGCAGGTATAGGCAATTTAATATCCCCCATAGGCAGTTATAGATAGTTATATGTCCTCCATAGGCAGGTATAGACAGTTTAATGTCCCCTATAGGCAGTTATAGGCAGGTATATGTCCTCCATAGGCTGGTATATGTCCCCTGTATGCAGGTTATAGGCAGGTATATGTCCCCTATAGGCAGGTTATAGGCAGGTATATGTCCTCCACAGGCAGGTTATAGGCAGGTACATGCGCTCTATATGCAGGTTATAGGCAGGTATATGTCCTCCACAGGCAGGTTATAGGCAGGTATATGTCCCCTATAGGCAGGTTCTAGGCAGGCATAGGCAGGTTATAGGCAGGTATATGTCCTTATAGGTAGGTTATAGGCAGGTATATGTCCTTATAGGTAGGTTATAGGCAGGGTATAGGCAGGTATATGTCCTTATAGGTAGGTTATAGGCAGGTATATGTCCTTATAGGTAGGTTATAGGCAGGGTATAGGCAGGTATATGTCCTTATAGGTAGGTTATAGGCAGGGTATAGGCAGGTATATGTCCTTATAGGTAGGTTATAGGCAGGGTATAGGCAGGTATATGTCCTTATAGGTAGGTTATAGGCAGGTATATGTCCTTATAGGTAGGTTATAGGCAGGGTATAGGCAGGTATATGTCCTTATAGGTAGGTTATAGGCAGGGTATAGGCAGGTATATGTCCTTATAGGCAGGTTATAAAAAAAAACCAAAACAAATACAAACACTTACCTCACTCCCTCGATGTCCGGTCTCCCGGGCACTCTCCTCCGTCTTGGGGCACACGCAGGGTGATGTCATGAGGCCGCGCACACAGCGTGATGACACACGCTGCCTGTGCCGGAAACTCCAGACGGCCGCGAGTCTGCTTGCGGCTGTCCGGAGTCCACTGCGGAGCAGAGAACGCTCACTCTTTGCACCGCAGTGGTATCTCTTCACCTGTATGTGCTCCCAGAGGAGTCTCATACAGTGGAAGAGATCGTCGACAGCGCATGGGCCACGGCAGCGCCCGGACGCTGCAGACTTACTCGGGATTCTGCTGTATGCGCTCCCTTAGGAGTCGCGTATAACTGAAGTGTCCCTGCTGGCGCCCGGGCCATTGCAGCACCCGGGCGCCGACAGTGACTCGAGTATAAGCCGAGGACGGATTTTTCAGCACATTTATTGTGCTGAAAAACTTGGCTTATACTCGAGTATATACGGTACATTAAAAAATTATACCACTATAAAGTAGACATATGGTAGATTCTGGTCATAAACTAATTTGTGTGGAATAATTAACTTACATGCAGAAATTTTGAAAATAGCAAATTGTTCACATTTTTCACGATATTTTGATATTTTTCACAAACAAACAAGGTTTGTGTCGACCAAAATTTCTTACTACCTTAAAGCACAATGAGTTGGGTATGACTGGGCTTTTCACCCTTTTCCTGGTGTAAGATGCACCAAAGTGAGGCGGCTACAATGTCTAATGCGTCTAATGAATTTTTTAGGCACATTGTTCGTAAGACTCTTTCTAATGCGCCTAACATGAGGGGACATTTTGGGGGCGTTCTGGGGGTGTCACACCACACTCATAATATTAGACTCACATATGAATGTGGTTCGGCAAAACTAGGCGCATTACTGCTCCGACAGGCAGATCTACTTCAATGTGGTCTGCCTGAGCATGAGGAGTCGAAGTGGAGCTAGATTTGTTGTAGGGAAAAAAATGTCCAATATTTCTCAACTTACACCATTACAATAATAAAAAGTAATTTCTTATAATTATCAAACTAAATAAAATGAAATTATTTAAATGTAATAAAAAATATTATATAAAATTAATATAAAAATATATAATATCCCAAAAAATTAAAAATATTTCCTATAAAATGTATTTAAAATTAAAGAATCTAAAACTAATTTTACATTAAATAACCTACTGATGATGTTCAGATTTTACAAATTTAAATTTTTACTACATTAAATTTGAAATTTATTTTTACTGCTCTCACCCTTTATTCTACATACAATAAGAGCCAGCACAGCACAGGGACCTGTGGTCCACCAAGCAAGATCAGTACCATAGTTTCTATTCACTGACATGCTATTCTAATGACTTTTCTTTTATTTCCAGCCTATCTATAGCCTTTATACTAATGCACCTAAGTTTCATAATGCGCCTAACACACAGGCGAGGAGCGTCAAACATTAGACTCCATTTATAATCACACAAAAACCACTTTCATAAATTCAGGCACAAAACACTGAAAACGAGACTTAACATTTCACTCTGAAGCGCTTTCTTTCATACATGTCTCCCAATGTAGCACAGGAAAACATTCTCTGAATCAAATGGATAGGTAAAAGTACAATTCTCACATAAAGTGACTCGTCAGATCAGAAATGGGGGTCTGTCAAGAAGGTCAAAAATAGCTGTGTCCTTCAGGGGTTACAAATTGTTTTATTTATTATGGCAGGATGTAGTAAAACAGAAAACATGGCAGCGATGGGAGCCTTCACCAGGCCATTATGTTAGATGATCACACCGTGGAGCCTCTGGAGTGAGGAACGGTGCACAGCACCATTTCTCATTCATTTAGATACCGCAGCCATGTTTGCAACGGCATTATTTATTATTATTATTATTATTTACTTTAAAGCGCCATTGATTCCAGGGTGCTGTACATTCAAAGGGGGGTTACATACATAACATATGTCAATCAAGTACAGTGATAACAATGAATGACAACTGGCACAGAGGGAGAGAGGGCCTTGCACTCGAGGGCTTACAATCTACAAGGAAGGTGGAAAGAGACAGAAGGTGAGTGGCAGAAATATTTGTGGGGTAACACAGTGGCTGCAGGGTTATTTTTGGTTACAGGCAATCCTGAAGACATGGGTTTTCAGGTTGCTTTTGAACCTGGTGAAGTGGAGGTGAGTCTGATGTGTTATGGCAGTGAGTTCCAGAGTGTGGGGGAAGCACAGGAGGTCTAGGAGACATTTATGTGAGGAGCTGGTAAGAGGAGAGCAGAGGCATCAGGCTTGGACTGGCCCACAGGGGAATAGTGGAAACCCCTGGTGGGCCCCTGTGCATAGAAGACCTGAAGTTATTTTTTAACTGCATATACATCCTCAGAAGATTCAAAAAAGCATAGAGCATCGCAAAGAGAGGCAAAAAGCAAGATACAGAGTATAGGAGGCATCTACAGTCATTTACAGTAGTTGTAGGGTAGGCCCTTAAAATAAACTTCACCGGTGGGCCCAGAAGCAGCTCAACTGATTTGCCCCTAGAATCAACTCCACCTGTGGGCCCAAAGCACCCCAGTCCAACACTGAGCGGTATCTAAATGGTTAAACAGCATGGAATGGAGCCTTCTCCATCTCGTTTTGTTGCCAGTGAGTGTTAGCTGTAATTAGCAGCTGGCCCCCACTGACAATCACGCTAAAAAGCCCCTTACCAGCACCAGGACATACCGATACATCCAGTGTGGTAAGGGGTTGAAAAGTATAGAAATTAATAAAAAATATTTAGATCACCCTCCACTATTTTACAAATAAAAAATTTAAAATGTTACACATAATTGATATTGCCGTGTCCGAAAAAGTCTGGTATATTAAAGCATAACATAATTTATCTCCTACGATGAAAACTGTATAAGAAACGGCAATATTATGTTTTTTTGGTTATTTCATATCCCCTATAAATAGTAATAAAAAGTTATTAAAAATTCACATGTATCCCAAAATGGCACAGTGTAAATTTAAGAAATATAGAATGTCTTGGAGTATTTCAACAGAACAGAAACCCTAAATATTTAGTATTTTTGGAATTGTATCAACCTGCAGGTTATAGATAACACCTCATTTGTACTAAAGGGTAAACAACATAAAAAAAACCCCAGCAAACATGGTGCAAGTAGATTTTTCTTCACACTTCACCCCACTTAGAATTTTTTTTCGTTTTCCAAGTAAACTTTATGGTATGGTCAATGGCAGCATTAAAAATAACATCTTGTCCCTTCATTTGTCTATATAGATGGAAAAATAAAAAAGTTCTGGGAAGACTAGGAGGAAAACAAATGAGGAGCCATATTATTATGACCAGTTTTCAGGAAGGGGTTAATTAGAGGTCCCTATCTAAACAGATTCCCAGCATAACTCTGCTCTCATAAACTATGTTAGTTTTATAGGATATGATCAGCTCTTTTCCTTGGTGCCTAGCCACAACTTTAAGAGGGGAACATACTGTATAGACTTTTACTGGTAGGGACAGTTCTAAATTTTTCATCTAGCAAAACTTATATATATTAAGGTGAGCAACCGATAGGCGGGCTCGCCCTTATCGGGATCGGTCCTCCTCTTTGACAGGACCGCAATAGGGCATTTACCATCTATCAGGTTTCATCCTCTACATATCTTATGTTTCCTTAGGCACTTCAGAATTTTCATAGGATGGTGTACCAGCCCTCTAACACTCTGATGACCACAGAACTGTGAGTAAGGTAATATTTGATATATCAATTTTTGCAATATCCTGTGGTCAATATAAGTGCTTTCTATATATGTGCATGTGGTTTTATACCTCCCCCAGCATTGATATTGTTGTTATGGTTGAGGTATATCATTTACACTTCCTGGGACGTTGTCTATAACCAATAACGTTTTACCTTTTTATCAAGCACTGGCTTGTTGACACAGGTGTGCTATTTCTTCATAGATGTGATAATTTGTTGTCTTTTAGTGAATATTAAAACATTTTGTAATTTTAAATTGGGAAAATATTTTTCTGTGAGCTGGTACTGATGCACCCTATATCCTTGAAGGGGACAATTTGCAATCTAAGGGAACTCTGAGTGACAACTGCTGATTACATAGAATGATGGGGTTCTGCCATCGTGATGCAAGCATAGACTGCTGAGATGCAACCATTCAGAAGAATTTCATGCATACCATGTGCAATATGTGCTAGTAACTGGACCACTCCAGTTTTTTTTACTCCTTAAAAATTGCCTCTAATTATACAGTAGTGCAAGTCATTTAGCTAACGTCTAGCTACATACATAATTTCTCACTGCTGCCACTGGGTCATGTGACCTGCTCCCTGAAAATCTGAAACAGACAACATGGTTGTGTAACCCAAAAGGGAATCTCTCTATGCATTCCCTTGGGAGGTTCAAAGTCAGTCTCATAGGAATGCATAGAGAAACAGACTTCCTGTCAGCATCAAAAGCAATGTTTTCCAGCTAATTAGAGAGCAGGTCATGTGACCTAATTGAGACTGTTGCATCAGCCAGAAATCCTGTTTGCAGCTGCAGGTAAGCAAAAGTACTGGCAATACAGTGTACCTAAAAGCAATTTTTATTGAACTAAGGAGATGGGGACGGGAGGGGGAGCGAAGTTGTCCTTTAAAGTAAAATTCATACAGTAAATTTGATTATCTCCTGGACTTTCCCTTTAATATTAATAACCTTTGTGCCTAGATGATCTACACTGTACATCTCTGAGTACATGCTCACCCCCTGGTCATAGGAGTAATCCAAAATACTGTATTTATCTGGAGAGGAAATGTTACAACAGCTGCAAAATAACTAAATGTTTCCAAATGTTCAGAAGCAAGGTCTGACACTAGCTTGTGTTGTCCTTAGCCAGGGGGGCATAAACTAGGTGACAGGTTCTCTTTAAATAAACAAGCTCCTGTGCTACTGATAACCCTCAGCAGGGAATGACTCACCATGGTCCAACAGGCTGGAGCAATCAGAGCAGATAGAGAGAGAAGAGAGAGTTGGTTGGTAACTTAATGAAACTTGAGTACACAAGCAGTAGATTAAGTCTCCTTTTATCTCCTAAACAAAGCAAAATCAGAACAGAAATGTATTTGGTAATAGTCTTTACTTACATTAGCCTACACGTTTAGAGTTAATCATTGCGATGAGAAATTGGTGCAAAACTCCTCAGCAGAGCAACTACAGATGAATAAGTCCAAGACCACAACCACTAAATGACTAATCCTCATTGGCTTTAAGATACTCAGAAGATGCCCTTTGCAAAATATGTAGTTGGGGGAAATCTGGAATGTCCCAATACACATGTGGGGTCTCACCATGATAGGTTGGTTTAGCTGACATTAGTCTAATATGTGTGATCAACCTTATGAGCTTTTGCCTAAGAAGGCCTTTATTTTAAACCTCTTGATGTTCTTTCTTGTGTTTAACACACACTGGCAGCGCTTTCATGGAGATTTTGTGTGTTCCCCGTTAAACATTTTATTAAATTTTTGTTTTGACATACGTACAGTACATATGAAAGACAGCAATATACACAACCCAAGCGTCATGTGAACATGTAAAAGCGAGAAAATGTACAGTAACCGATCATTCTAGGTCTGGTGCATTAAAAATACTTGTGTCATGTCAAATGGTGCATTTTATAGCTTGATTGTTATAAACCTCAGTGGTATTAAACATGAAGTCCCATGTCACCCATTTATTTGTCATCTACCAGTAGTTTTTCCTCCTTGTGAGTTCCAGCAGACCGGGATGAAGTGGTGCAGTCATGTAGATCGATGCAAAGCATCCTGGCACAAAGCGCAACCACTGAGTACTGTCACAGCTGGGTGAATATATCCCCATAGGTAACCTGAATTTAGACAAGAGTTATCTTTTCCTGCCTTTGTTTTGAAAACCGTGGATAAAAACTAGGCTTTCAGTCTGGCATAGAAAAATGTATTTCGTGCTGTCTAACTAAACTTTCAGTTTCAAGGTCCATACACTTCACCCTAGGACACAACAATCGCTGCTAGGGAAAATTGGATAAAACTTCAAATATTGTAAAACTCACGGAATAGTAATATAGTTACACCAGGAATTCAAACAAACTCATAGAAAAAATATTCCTAGTTTTAAAATACACAATTTTATTAATTAAAAATGAATCGATCTCTAAAGCTGTAAAAGAAAGACACAAGCGTGCCAATAACAACAACTCTATCATTTCTGCAATATAAATGATGAGTCTCGGGCATTGAGCCACATTCACATACAGGTCAATATAAATTTCAAACCCAGCTATCAGGTGAACTGCATTGACGATAAATGATAATATTGATTGTATTAACTCACGATTCTGGAGTCATCAATTAAGAGAGACTAATCAATAAAGCCAAATGATCTTGAAAAGCCTACAGGGTTTTTTTTTTTTTTTTCCAAAATATTTGGGGACAACCTTTTGGATAATAGGTACCCTAACAATGACCTATCGAAGGAGGAGCACCTACACCAACAGGGTGCCCCCTGCTTAGTTAGTGGGAACCAATAGTGCCCTCAAAAGCCTAGCACAGTAAACGTGTCCTTATATAATAAACATGTCCTTATTTATATACTGTAGGTATATATATATATATATATATATTATAATATAATATTTATATATATTATATATATATATATTATATATATATATATTGATACCACCTCCAAATTAATTTTCAACACCATAATAAAATGCCTCTTCAGTGTCCCAGTACCCACAAGTAAGCCATAATACAGTGAAAGTGCCCTTTCAGTTCCATTCCTCCCACACAGATTGCCTCCTATTTCCCATCACACAGGTTGCTCTCTATGTCCCCTCTTTCACTCAGACACTTCTATTTGACCTTTAATTTCACAGACTTACCCCTATAATTTCCCACATCACACAGATTGTTTCTCATAGTGTCCTCTCAAACAAACTGCTCTCTATAGTTCCCCCACTCATATAGAGTGCCCCAATTCCCTTTCTCTCATATAGGGCCATATGTATTAAACGGTTTTGGTTTATATGGGGGAAAAAAGTGAGTTTTAGACCAAAACCATTTCATACATGTGGCCCATAGTTTCAGGAATCTCCTGCTATGTCTTGGAACTTGTTAACTGTGTTTGCCCTAAGTTTTCCCTCAGTCAAGATGGTGGATCATGTCTCAGTTGGGTGCCATCTTGTTTCCTGTTGCCAGTTTCCTATATAAACTCCTGAGGCCTGATGCTCATTGCTTGAGTATTGTGTTAAGCTCCTGCTAGCAGTCCTCTTGCCTTGGAACTTACCTTCCAGTTGGTTCCTCTTCCCTTGTGGTTTACCCTGCAACTCCTAATACCTGCGGATCCCTCATCGGCTCTCCTCCTGACCTTGTCTGGATCCTGTCTCCATCTCTGCTGCCTCCTGTTCCAGCCTACACTTGCCTTCCCAGTCCTCGCCATTGGATTCCAGCTGTATCCAATAGTATCGTGACATATAGACTGCCCCCACACAAGTAGATTTCCATGGTCACCTCAAGCTAGACTTCTCCTTATTGGTTCCCTCATTGACACCTACTGTTCACTGTAGTGTCCTCATTTCACAAGTCTGCAAACCAAATGCTCACAAATTCTGTATCCCATGGACCTCCTATCTTTACATCTCTGATTCTAAGTGCTTCCCATGAGGCACTCTAATTGCACAAACTGCTTTCTATGGTTTGCCCTCTATGGCTCCCCAAGCCATCATCTCACACAGCTTACTTTCTAGCAGGAATCTGAACACTGATTGTTCATGTTCCTTTCCTGCATCATAGAGATGAATGTAGAGAAGGTTTAGAGAGGATTTTGCAGCCAGGGATGGATGTTCCCATAGGGGAATAATGGAAATCCCCAGGTGGCCCATGAGCACCTGGAGTTGTTTTTTAACTGTAAATACAACCTCAGAAGAGGCAAAAAAGCATAAAACAGAGGCAAAAAGCAAGAATCAGAGTATAGGAGGTAGGTACAGTCACTTACAGTAACTGTAGGATGGGCTCCTAAAATAAACTCCACTGGTGGGCCCATAAACAGCTCAACTGGTGGGCCCCTAGAGTCAACTCCACCAGTGGGCCCCTACAGGCAACTCCACCTACGGGCCATAGGCCCCCCAGCCTGACACTGTATAATTGTATTATAACTGCTCTACTCTCTCTATCATGAGGCACAACATTACACTCTGCCCTATCTCTTATTTAGAAGCTCCAGGAATCTGCACTGCTTAAAAGGCACAGTAGTGTCCAACTGGTTCGGCATCTTGATAATACCAATTTAGTTTAAATTGGCAGTGCCCTGTGGCACTTTACCAGCCCAAAATATTTGCATGATGATCATGGATGATCATGGTAGTGGAGAGGAAACCAAATACCAGGCCTTTGTGTCCCGGAAGCAAACCCTGGCACTAGAATTGAGGGCCTATTGGGAGTTTCTCTATGCCTCCCCCTATGCTCCCTCATTTTTTGGAGTTTCTCTATTCTGTATTTTCCCTTTCACACAGAGCTTCGGACTCACCTATAGATGGGTTCTTTTTCTGTCCAGCCAGCAAAAAGCAAATCTAAATCCAATAAACGGATATGCAATAAGCACTATGAACAAACATGTTCAACACTGAATAATTAATTTTCACTCTGTGATGAAAATGTTTCCTATTGATTTACAACCCCTTCTGGCTATAGAGCCTTTTGGTGGAAACCTGATTCTTAATTATTGTCATAGGAATGCAAAGCTTGTCAAAAAGCTATTTCCATCACAAAGATCATCCCTAAATGCTCGCAGCTATATCTGTGCACTGTTTAACAGCTGCTTCTGCACAGGACTTTTTCTTTCTATGCATATTAGTCTCTCAAAGTGATTGCTCTATTTTTTCAGATGTGTAATTGAAGAATTCATGCTTTGATTTTGTCATTCTGAGCCTTCTAAAAACAGGAAAAAAATCTTTAAAAATTCCCAAAAGTTAAGATTCATAGAGAATTTTTTCTTTTTTTTTTCTTTTACTGCAGGTGCAGATGTTCAGTACAAGTACCTGTGTAAAATACACAGGCACATCACATTATTATGACCACTTCCCTCTTTCAACGTCAGCAGAGTGTAGCTTCTGAGGGAGGTTACGTGTCGTGAGCTTGCTTGGTGGGTATATAAGGTGTGTGATAGGCTGTCTACACATATATCCCTTGTTTCTGTCATGGGTAAAAGGGGCGATTTATCAGAGTTGCAAAAAGGAATGATTATTGTATTTTGGGTCAATGGTGGCAGGATTTCTAAAGCTCTAAATTCTGCTGTGGTGAAACTGTATCATGAGTGGATAAATGGCACCATTGTGAATAAGAGCTGTGGAAAGAACCACATGCCATTGATGTGAGAATAGAATGTCAGGTACAAACCAGAGGACTATCAGATGTGTGTCTAAAACAGCAATTCAGTGAATCCTACTGCGTTTGGGGTTCTGAGGCAAATGGATGTCACTGCTCCTCTGCTGACGAAGTTGCATCGGAAGAAAATTCTTCAATTTTCATGATGGTATCGGAGTTGGACCTCTGCTGATTGGAAAAGAGTTGCCTTCCCCAACAGTTTTTGTTTCATCAAATGTATAAATTTGGCTTATCAGGCAAGAAACAACAGAAAACAAATACCTTGCAACCACTGCTGGAAGAACACAAGCTGGTGGGGGTCTGGGGAATGTTCTTGAAACATTTTTTGGGTCACTCATCCATGTGGAGGGCTCACAGCTGATTTGAGTATAAATCCATCCCCACAGATTAAATACTCCCATACATGCTGATTGTTTTCTACACTGGAACATGTCATATGGCTAGAAATATCCAACATTGTTTGGAGAACATGACCAATCCTTTGAAGTGGCCCCCATATTCCACAGACTTGAACCCAGTAGAGCACCTATGGGACTACCTTTGTTTTCATGCTTGCCCCATGGATTCTTCCCTATGCACCATTTAGCAGCTGTGGGATACAGTTCCAGATACCTGTCACAACCTAAAAGGACCTTACTTACTCCCGGCCCATCTAGCTGCTGTCCATGCTGTACACAGCAGTTACTCTGGCTATAAGTCATAATAATGTGACTTAAATGTGTATGATTAAATTGAAGCATGTTCTAAGAGTGGTGTCTTTGTCAAAATTGACTTAGCACCAAATATAGGAAAACAAGTGTCCAAAATGTTAGCATGATCAAGTTATATACATTTTTTAATTATGATAGGAATTGTGATAGGAACACCAGTGTAATGAACAGAATCAGGGATGTACACATTATATGTATGCAATAGCTGGTAGGGTTAAAGTTGGGGATGTTACACAGGCTCAGACTGGCTTACAGGGGAGTAGGGGAAACCCTGGTCATGGTGGGTGCCTGGGCTTCTTTTCTAGGAAAAAGGCAGGGAACGAAGGGGCAGAAAGCAAGAGACAACGTGGAAGAGTGATGTGCAGTATGAACAGTCCTGTACAATAGCTGTAGGGTGGATTCTGAGAATGAACTCCACTGGAAGGCCCCTTGCATCTACTTTAGTAGTGAAATCCCAAGAATCAACTCCACTGGTGGCACCCCATAACGGTACTGATGTTAACTTTAAAGCAGTGTCCTACTGTACGTAATATTACATGCACTAAGCTAATGAATTTCACGGCTCATAATTACTGGAATATTGTTAGAGATTCACATAAGTCAGTGATCTTTGCTGAGCTGTTAAGGAGCAGAGAGCCAATATAATGTTCTTACACAGGGGCCTTCTTCTATATATAGTCACCCTAATAAGAAATTAATGTCCCCAAAAGACAAACACAAACAGGAAAGGCCCTGTCAATCACAATGGGATGGAGAGGAAGCAGCTGCTCCGTGGTTTTTCCTCATTCCTATTTTACTTTTTAGTTATTTTTGTGGTACGTCCACATGGGTTTTTCGTCAGATTTTTAGATCGTTTTCTGATTTAGAGAAACAACAAGCAACCATCCCCATAGACTTCAATGCAAAATCTGGCTAGTAGTCTACACTGAATCCACAAACCACGGACAGAACCGTCCCCCAACACCGTTCAAAGGGTAATAAAATATCGATCGGATTTTTTAATCATAATCCGACCGGTTTTTTGTCACTGCCCTCTGGCTGTACCCTTGCTTTAAAAATGCTGGACCTTTTTCAAAATGAAACATTGCAACAATAATTTATGCTGCCTTTTATTAAAGCAGCCTAAATGACCTGACAGGTGCTCTTCAATGACTGTGGACACCTTTGACATAGAAAAAAATATCTTTAAGTATTTAGCAGTTAATCTTACTTCAAAAGAAAAGTCAGGCGGCCACCTTAATTAGTTCATTCATTTTCAGGCCCTCTAAGATTCAGTTTGCTGCCTACCCCTGATTTCAGACTCTAGATGAGTCCATTCCAGTAATACATGCTGTATGTGAGGATGTGAGGCCTGTGTGTCCAGGGTGCTGCTGCCATCACTAGCTCTCATGTATCAACACAAAAACATTCCTGTATGTACTTTATTTCTCCTTCTACAGCCCATAAAGGAATCTCCTGTCACTTGTGCTGACAGACACTGATGCTAAGGAGAATGTGATTCCTCGCCACATAATTTACTGTGGGAGCTCTGCTTTTTCTATACACTTGTACACAGCCTTTTTCATTTGCCCTCTGTTTTTTTCCCTTCACTTAGGGTGGGTTCACACACTGTTGCGGTAATGGTAGATGGTTTGTAGAGCAGATTACTTACAGATTAGGAGCTTTTGAGCTACAATGCTCTCAATACTCTTTACTCAAATATTCATTCTTAACTCAAAGCAAAAAATGGACTAAGCGACTGCTCTTATCTCAAAAAAACTCTTAAATCAAGATGCTCTTAAGCCAAGGTACTATTGTACATAAGCTTATTGTTATTACCTTGGTCAGGAGATAAGATAGATTTTATTTGCTCTGAGTGCACATTGGTTTCTCTGGTTACAATCCTACTCTTCCTTCCTGATTAGACAGAGAGTATGGTGTTACATCACCAAAGGATTACAGCTTGAGAACAGAGTATGTTATCCCTAACAAGGGAGATTAAGTACTTTTGGTTGTTTACTTTGAGCTATGAAGCCTTCTGCACTATAGATCCCATCTCCTGCACTCAATGTCAGTGCAATTAGAAGAGCTGGGAATACTGAGCTGATATGCTAATCACTGTTAAAGAACCACCCACAGCCTAACCAAGAAGAATGAGGAAGTGTGAATCTGAAGCTGCCTGCTGCTCTGTGAAACAGCATGGTGAGACAACCTCTTTAAGAAGCCCTATAACAGTTCGTAATTTTTAGACCCTAAGCTGTGTCACCATTTTGCGGGCAAAGTCTAGAATTCACATAAAATGATTGGGTTTCCTGCCAAGATATTCTGGAATCTGTAGAAACTGTGTTCTGTCAAATGCTGAGTTTAGGATCATTTGCTACTCTTGGAAGGAACGACCACTGCCAAGCCTATAAGTAATTGAAACGTGGGCATAGCTAGATTAAACATAATTGCTACCAGGAACTGTAATCTGTAAGAGGCCAATCTCTGGGTTGGAGAGAAGTGTAAATGTGATAAGGTAATAAAAGCCTATTCATATGCTGGGGTACAAGCGGCCAAAGCAAGTACAGGTCCAAGAATTAAAAGATTAAAACAACCGTGCCCGAAACCACCAGCCAGTCCAACTACTGCAACAAAGAGCTTTGGCTCTTCATGAGAATCATCAAGTGTGTTAAACTGCAAATAAAGTAGTTAAGAACCAGCCAAGCATGGGTCCATCATGGAGATGATCAATTGAATTAGATTCTGGCCTTACGAGCCTGTATCCGTTGGGGATCATCACTCATGGCATACGGACTTCACAGCTGCAAAATGGTAAGACAAATTTAATAAAGACTATTTAGAAAGTTGCCAAATTTTAATAAATACGTGTACAATAAGAAAAATAAGGGCAAAAGTGTCCATATCCTTTGTGCTCTGGGGATGGAGTACAAATAAGTAGAAACTAAATGGAAACCAATAGGGGCTCATGTACAAAAACTGTCTAGGTCCAAGATTTTCTCATAGCAACCAATCAAAGCTCCCCTGTCAAATAGTGCTCTGAAAAAAATGAAATCTGGGCTCTCATTGGTTGTTATGGGCAACAAAGACAGTCTTCAAACATGTCCCCCATAGTGTGTAGATTTGGGGCTTCTGAAAATTTAGCAAAGAGGAGTTTTTTGAAAAATCAGCCTGTAATACCCGACAAGGCTAGGACAACTCTTTTTTGGACTGTGCTTCAAAAAACCTTCACTCAGAATAGATATAAAATACCTTCCCCAGAAGGGCAGTCAAGGTTTTCCAGCCTCATCTCAATATTAGTTGAGGCAAGAGAAAGTAAAATTATATTGACCTTCTAGAAATGTTTTCCTGGTGTTATACAGATCGATGTGTGTTTACTTAAATTCCCAAGAAAATGCATTTGTATGTGCATACAGTATCTCACAAAAGTGAGTACAACTCTCACAATATTAATATTGTATTATATATTTTGATGGAACAACACTGAAGATCTGACACTTTGATACAGAAGTAGTAAAGTAGTCAGTGTACATCTTGTATAATTTGGTTTGCCCTCAAAATAACTCAGCAGTACTCATCAATGTCTAAACCGCTGGCAACAAAGGTGAGTGAAAATGGACAAATTGTGCCCAAAGTGTCAATATTTTGTGTGGTCACCATTATTTTCAAGCACTACCTTAACTCTCTTACACATGGAGATCACTAGAGCTTCACAGATTGCAGTCACTGGAATCTTCTTCCAATCCTACATGTGGACATCACAGAGCTGGTGGATGTTAGAGACCTTGCGCTCCTCCACCTTCTGTTTGAGGATGCCCCACAGATGCTCAATAGGGTTTAGGTCTGGAGACATGCTTGGCCAGTCCAGCACCTTTACCCTCATTTTCTTTAGCAAGGCAGTGGTCCTATTGAAGGTGTGTTTGGGGTCGTTATCATGTTGGAATACTGCCCTGTGGCCCAGTTCCCGAAGGAAGGGGATCATGCTCTGTTTCAGTATGTCACAGTACATGTTGGCATTTATGATTCCCTCAATGAATTGTAGCTCCTAACAGCTGGCAGCACTCATGCAGCCCCAAACCATGACACTCTCACCCCCATGCCTGACTGTGGGCAAGACACAATTGTCTTTGTACTCCTCACCTGGTTGCCGCCACACACTTGATATCATCTAAATCAAATACGTTTATCTTGGTCTCATCAGACCACAGGACATGGTTCCAGTAACCTATGTCCTTAGTCTACTTCTTCAGCAAACTGTTTGCAGGCTCTCCTGTGTATTATCTTTTGAAGAGGCTTCCTTCTAGGACAACAGCCATACAGACAAATTTGATGCAGCGTGTGGTGTATGGTCCAAGCACTGACAGGCTGACTCACCACTCCTGTAACCTCTGTAGCAATGTTGGCAGCACTCATACATCTGTTTTGAAAAGACCACTGTATGGCCCTGTGTGGCCTTGGAAACTGCAGCTCAGTTTCAGGCAGTTGGCAATCCTCTTATAGCCAAGGTTATCTTTATATAGAGCAACAACTCTTTTTTTCAGATCCTCAGACAGTTCTTTGCCATGAGGTGCCATGTTGAACTTTCTGTGATGTGAATTGTTGCTTATTGAAGGCTTTACTAGCATGGATAATGCATTAAATTTGTATTGTAAAAAAAATTAAAGTACTTATCAGAATTCATAAAAAGGTAGCGGTGGACACATGAATAGTGTACTGTAAGTTATGGACTCAGCAGCCACTTCTGGTGTACCGATTTTTATTGACCTGCATAACAGCAGGAATTTCACACGTGTAGAAGAGGATCTGAGCAATGAAAAAAAACTATCGTATATGTGTGACCACTGGAGTCAGTCACATCAGGTGGACTTTCTTAGGAGAAAATAAAAAGTCCAGCAAGAGGTACAATAACAAGTATACAACAGCAATAGGTGGACACAGGAGCATTTTTAAAAATTATTCCAAGTAAAAAAAGTTTTTATGTCTTCTACCATAGAAATGTAATATTTAGCAATGACTCAACCCTTACAGTGTTACTTCCATTGTCCAGGAAGCCCAGACAGTGCATTTATTTACATCACAGCCTCATTAATGAGCACAGACAATTCTCAATCATTTGTTCACAGTTTGTGTTTCATTCTTTATCATGTCTGCAGTGTTTGTTTTGTACATAGTCCAGCACTCCAAAACTGTTTCTGCTTCATTGGTTTCAGATGTAAATCAATGGAAAGTTAATTTGAGGTATTTCATTTAGGCTTCTTGTTTGAGCCAGTGATCTGTAGGAAATCGTGTTTGTGCAACAGCAGAATCTGAGGTTAATGGATATAGAGTGACAGATTAAATGAAATGATCAACCACTTAAGTGAAGTTCTACCTGCAAATTAGCGAGCCATGAACGGGAAGTAAAACGGTTGTGTCGAGATGAATGTTTGAGATAGAATCGATAGATCTAAGAACTTTGTCTTGGAACAAATTAAATTAATGTCATCTAACCGGTAATCTTTCAGTGTTTTTTAACATAGAAGCTGACAATAATTACTAAGCTGTACTCTACCAGTTAAAAAAAAGTCATCTCATAAAGAAATTACTGCTATAGTCCATTTGTGGTCCATGGGACTGGGCAACACAACAGCTCTATAGACCCACCAGGCCACCACTCTATAGGTTCTTTCTACCTCATACTCACGTGGCAGTAATGCTATGTCTAAGCTTATTAAAGCAGTTGCCCCAAGACAACTTATTATACACTGTTTTGTATTTTCAACAATTTCTTTTAAATGGCAGGGACACCATATGTTGGTCTCCCTCCCAGGCTGAGAATAGTAATGAGTAGTGATGAGCGATTGCGCCAACTATCGTCATCGGATCGATAGTCGATATCGGCAATTATCATGCCGATATCCGATAGTCGATAATAGATTATCGCCGATGACCATTAAAGTCTATGGGAGAGGAACACCACCTTCATTCTTACACCCACACTGGGCTGGAGAAGCTGGAATTAACATCCACAACAGTAAACTGGATACGTGCTACATCTTAGGCAACACAATTAGGTTATAAAAGTCACAGAAAAAAAGTTACAGACCATTCACTATCCCTGTCTTGTACCACAGCATGACCTTTAAACCTGCATGACCCACAAATTAAAAAGTGCCAGAAGGCAGAATGATTTGAACCATCATTTTACTTGAAATGGACATTGACTATCCCTGTCCTGGAACGCAGCATGACCCTTAGACCTGTCTGACCCACAGATTAAAAAGTGACGGAAAAAGGAGTCTTTCAACCACCATTTTTAGGATGGAATCCCACCACGTCTTTGTTTTCTTTTTTTTAATTGTATTAAATGGGTTGTCTCATTACAGGGATTGTATGTTAAAGATCTTGCAAAAACAAGTCATTTTGCAATATGTGTCCATTAACAGTGTCCTACCTATTCCTGTTTTTGACAGCACCATCACCCTTGAGCCACTGTTGATAATTGTAAAGAACAAATGTCTGTTAGAAACCAAATTTTTTATAATAGGACATGTAGTATAGCTGCATTTCACAGCAACATGTCCCCAAAAATTCAAATCATGACCCTTGAGCCACTGGACAATTGTGAAGAACAAATGTCTGTAAGAAACCACATTTTTTAGAATAGGACCTGTAGTATTGCTGCATTTCACAGCAGCATGACCCAAAAAATTATAAAAATGACTTCTCAGCCACTGTTAAAAATTGTGAGCGAGAGATACCACTTAGAAGCCACATTTCTGTTCCAAAGGACCATGATTATAGCTGTATCTCACAGCACCATGACCCCAAAATCATTGACAATGCAAAAAAATTCTAAAGATAAAGTGAGTAAATGGAATATGTTTTTTTCATGAAACCTTGGTGTCTTTTACAGTCTCCTCACCGCAAAACCAGCAAAATGAACTTTGGGAACTGAAAATAAAAATTGCAGCAAGAAATGATCATTTTAAAAAAAAGTTTTCAAGAGGACCATTTCTTTTGGAAGAGGAATGTGAAGTAGACCGGCAACTAATCGGTGACCTCGGCAATTGGGGCCACAACATCATCAGGGATCCATGCCTGATTGATCTTGATGAAAGTCAAATGATCCACATTATCTGTGGAAAGCCGGATGCGTTTGTCTGTAATGACTCCTCCAGCTGTGCTGAAGGTCCGCTCAGATATGACGCTGGCTGCTGGGCAGGACAACACCTCTATGGCATGGCCAGCGAGCTCGGGCCATTCATCCAGAAGTCGATTGAGTCCGGAACATTTCCAAAAACATCGGTGTTGAGACGCAGATAGTCGTGCACCATGATCTTAAGCCGGTCTCTGTGTGTTGTATGTGTGCCCTGCATTACATGCGTTGGTGAGGTGGTAAATAAAGATTGCCAGAGGTCACCCATTAGGCTTCTGCCACAATGCCTGCTGCCGCTATGGTTACTTGGCGCTCTACTGCTATCAAGTTGCTGACATTGTTCCACCGTGACATTTGAAGAACGTGAAGCAGAAGCAAAGGATGTCTCCAGTTGATCAATCAGCACGGTCTCCAATTCCTGCATTTTACTCTCTATTTGGGTGAGTGGAAGGAAAGTGCTGAGTTTTGCTTTGTACCGGGGATCGAGGAGGGTGGCCACCCAGTAACTGTTGTTCAGTTTGATGGCCTTAATGCGAGGATCATGTTGGAGGAAATGGAGCATCCAAGCACTCATGTGAGAGATGGAGCCTTGATTTCCCAAGCCTCTGGGATGAGGGGCACTAGCAAACTGATCTTTCTCATCTTCCCCCTCCGTCTCAAATTCATGCCAACCTCTTTCCAAGGCAGGGACGTCGGTAACTTCGGCGTCCAGGAATACCTCCTCCTCCTCCTCCTGCTTCCTCCGGCACAGCTTCAACACAGCCGTGACTTGCCTCAGATGATGCACCCTGAGAGCTGAGGCGCCGCCTTGCACTAGCCCTGGACCCCGAACTACTGCCTAATGAAAACCGATAAAATTGTGAAACTGTCGGGCCTTGTGGATTCGACGGAGAGAAAGTCTCCGTGTCCGCATCTGTGTCCGTCTCCTCCTCCGTCGCTGGTGGGACCTGATGTTTCAGAGTGTCCAACGATCGTTCCAGAACTAAGATCACCACAATGCTTATGCTGACAAGGGCATTGTCCGCACTGACCATTTTGGTGGCTTCTTCAACACTGGCAGGGATCGAGCAGAGCTCTTTCACCAGCCTCCACTCTCGGTGCCTCAACATCCCGAGGTCCACACCGCTGCTTGTCAGGCCATGTGTCACTTCGTACTGAGTAATGGCATGGAGCTGCTGCCACAATCGCTGGAGCATGTGGAGGTTGGAATTCCAGCATGTTGCCACGTCAACAATGAGACGGTTGACGGGGAGGCCGAGCTGACGCTGCAACGCAGCCAGCCGGGACAAAGCAGGGTGCAAACGGTGGAAGTGTGAGCTCAGACCTTGAGCCTTCCTCAGCAGGCAGTCCAGACCCAGGTAGCACTTTAGAAATTTCTGGACGACAAGGTTCATGACATGTGCCAGGCAAGGGATGTGCTCCAGCCTACCGATCTTAAGGGCGGCCAGCAGATTTCGCCCGTTATCGCACACCACCTTGCCTGGCACAAGGTTCTTGTCACCCAGCCAGTGCTTGGTCTTGTTGCGAAGATCCGTCCACAGCTCCTGACCTGTGTGTTGACGGTCTCCAAGACAGATTAATTTCAGCACAGCCTGGTTTCTCTGGGCACGTGATGCCACCAGAGGACCTTGGGGGAAAGAACCCTGCACCATCCCTGCGGTTTTGAAAAGAGTGCGCCGAGCCTGAGAGCCACCGTCACCAGCAGAGACATCCACCCAGTTCACCCAGTGAGCTGTCACAGAGATATAGCGGCCTTGGCCGTGCTTACTAGTCCATGTGTCTGTGGTCAGATGGACTTTGCCTGACACAGATGCAAACACCGCGCTTGAAATTTTAGATGACACGTGGCTGGCCAGGGCAGGGACGGCTTTTTATTGGAAAAGAAATGCCTGCTCGGCATCTGGTATTGGGGGCAGGCAAGGGCCATGACATGGCGGAACCCATCTGTGTCCACCAGACGGAAAGGCAACATTTCCAAGACCAGAAGCCTGGCAATGCCGACATTCAGGCTTTTGGCTTTGGGATGGTTTGCGTTAAAGTGTTTCTTCTGCTCCCAAACCTGGTAGACAGAAGGCTAGCTGCTAGACTGGCCACTGTACGGTGTGCAGGTCGTCCAACTGGCGGAAGGAGAAGGGGTAGGATGGGTCTCTGGTGGTGCTGGTGGTACTCGGACGACGGTGGAGGCTGAAGCGGAGGCTGATCCTTGATCATGACTCTGAGAGACATGGGCAGCTGAGGAACGCTTGATGTTGGCGGAGGAGGAGGAGGCGGAGACAGAGGGTGTGACAGTGGTTGGAAGCCAAGCATCGGTGTGGCCTTTTTTGGCCAAGTGTTCCCTCCATTTCAACTCATGCATTCGCTGCATGTGACTAGACATGTTGGTGGTGGTTAAACACCTAAGATTCTTGCCTCTACTGATGCATTTACGGCAAAGGCGGCATATGACATCGCTGGGTGAATCAGAGGCTTGCTCGAAAAAGGCCCAGGCTTGAGAGGTCCTGGACCTTTTCGACAGCGATAAGCGAGGAGCGGTGTTTCCGCTGATCGTGGCTGGCGGAATAATCTCAGCAGACTTGTGCGACCACCCTCTCCCTTTTTGAGGCGGGAGCCATACTGACACTACCCCATCGTCTTCCTCCTCGTCCAGTGATGAAGCAAATTCTGCTGAAAAGACCATGTTGGATCCGCAATGTCATCATCATCATCATCAACACAGGTGACTTCCTCGTCCTGACATTCTGCATCCTGGAGCTGCGGGCTACAAGCAAGAGGCACTGCAAGGCGTTGCCGACCGCCCGGGATTTTTGCCGATTGACCGGCTTCCTTCTCCTCCTCTAATGGCATCAGCAATTGGGCGTCAGAGCAGACAAAATCATCCTCTTTGGCCTCTTGATCTTTGGAAATGCCTTCTGACCCCAACCACATTTTGTCATCAAAGAGGTCTTCAGAAAATGGATTATCCACAGTGGTGGGTACACGAGTTGACATTTGGGCTGCCTTCGCTTCATGTTGGACGGATGCTGACGATGCTGATGACTAAATTTGTGGCCGTGACTGGGAGGACGAGGAGGTAAGACTGCTGGATGCAGGTTGCATTAACCAGAGTGGCTACGCTGTTCTTTACTGCGATTCACAGGGCCCTGACCCAGCGATGACAGCCTGACAGTCCGCAACCGACGATCCGCTGGCTTGCGTGTTGTCGCCAGCAAATGGAAGGAGCACCTTCTCTCGTACCTGTACCTCCATGTCCTACACCCTCTTTGCTCGCTTACCACCTGCATTTTGCTCCATGTTCAAAAGATAAAAATTAAGAAGGTATGGAAGAGTTTTTGACAGTCTCTTAATGAAAGACGGCAAATCACAGCTATTCTTAAATCCCTCTAATTTCCTACAGTCAACTAGGATAAGAAACTGAATTGTTTCTAGCGAATACCTGTGAAATGGAGTCTGGTGGAGAACCGTAAGACAAAATCAACAGTGGTCTTCCTTCAGTCCCAGGGATTTACAACTGCCCAGTAGGACTAGAAATTGATAGTTTTCAACAAACTATCATACAAGTGCGCTATCTGCGCCAAACTGAGATTCACCGAGTGCAATAAAACTATTCAGAAGTTACACGGATGAAACATTGCGTTTTTTGCAGCAATGACAAACGAAAACAGTTGCTAGAAATTTTTCTATCGGAATTGTCGTACAACGTGGCTATTTGAAAAAAACTAGGGCCGCACCACGTGCAATACAGCTATTTAAAAGTTATATGGATAACAAACGGTGGTTTTTGCACCTATAACTACACCTGCGGTGACCACAAAATTTCTGTATTCAAATTTAAGTACAGGGTGGCTCTTTGAACAAAACTGGGCCGCACCAAAGTGAAATACAGCTATTTAAAATTTATACGGATAATAAAAGGTGGTTTTTGCACCAATGAAATACAACTGCAATTACTAGCAAATTTCTGTATCCTAATATAAGTACAAGATGGGAATTTAAACAAAAATGGGCTGCGCCAAACTGAAAAATACCTATTTAAAATGTATATAGATAATAAAAGGTGGATTTTGCACCTATGAAATACACCTGCAATTACTAGCAAATTTTTGTATCCTAATATAAGTACATGATGGGTCTTTGAACAAAACTGGGCTGCGCCAAAGTGAAAACACCTATTTAAAATGTATACGGATAAAAAAAGGTGGGTTTAGCACCTATGAAATACACCTGCAATTTCTAGCAATTTTCTGTATCCTAGGATAAGTACAAGATGGGTCTTTGAACAAAACTGGGCTGCGCCAAAGTGAAAACACCTATTTAAAATGTATACGGATAATAAAAGGTGGGTTTTTGCACCTATGAAATATACCTGCAATTACTAGAAATTTTCTGTATCGTAATATAAATACAAGATGGGTCTTTGAACAAAAATGGGTTGTGCCAAAGTGAAAAACACCTATTTAAAATGTATACGGATAATAAAAGGTGGGTTTTGCACCTATGAAATACACCTGCAATTACTAGCAAATTTCTGTATCCTAATATAAGTACAAGATGGGTCTTTGAACAAAAATGGGCTGCGCCACAGTGAAAAACACCTAATTAAAATTGAGACAGATAATAAAAGGTGGGTTTTGCACCAATGAAATACAACAGCAGTTACTAGAAAATTTCTGTATCCTAATATAAGTACAAGGTGGGTCTTTGAACAAAACTGGGCTGCACAAAATAAAAGGTACTATTTCACCTCAGGTTCGAGGTGTGCTGGCTAAAAACTGGTAAAAAAAAAGCCATTTCAATGCAGGTTCAAAGCAGAGTCTGGGCTGCACAATATACACTCTCCTTTCAAAAGTCTGCATGCCTGTCTGTCTGTTTTCACCCCCCTCCCCTCCCGAAGCTGTACGGTGCTAGATGCTTCTTTAAAAAGTCTCTGTTTAACTAACTAAGAGCTGAAATTCTCTAATCTACCTATGTTCTAATGTTCACAGCTAGAAGCGTAGTTGTCTGTGTGAATAAAGAGAACTGTGTCTCTGAGCTGAGCTGTATTGAGGAGAGATCTAGCACACGTCCTGCTCTAATGAGAGACACTGACACACTGATGCTGAACAGGAAGTGCTGTTCTATGCAAAACGAGGTCATGTGATTTTTCCAGCCAATGACAACCATACACATCACAGTCATGACGTCGCACACCCAGCTCACCCTGCTCTATTCTCTAAGCTGATTTGCTGGCCGCCAAAATGACAGGAAGCGACGAAAATGGCGCGATATTAATAGATTATGCGCAGATTCTCACCTAAATTATCGCGTGATCGGAAATTTCCAATCAACCTAAAAACCGTGCCGATTTCAACTTTGTCGATTATAATCGCTCATCCCTAGTAATGAGAGCCCCTTCTTCTTGTCAACATTAGTCCCCAAGATTGGACCCCCTCCTTTCTTACATGTATAACGTATCATGTATAATTTGCTTCTCACTTTATTATAATGCTAGTGATCATCTCTTTCTAGAACTCTACCTCTTACCATTGCTAGGTTTGTTGTCCCATTTGTCACCCAGCCTCATCAAACTTTTTGGGGTATTGTTTCTTTCTTTCACCCTGGATGTCTAACAACCTTAGTGCACTACTAACCATTGTGCTGATCATTCTGCTAAAGTTCTTATAACCAATTGTTATTGCTGTTCATCTCTGCTGGTACATTAAGGCCAACAAAATCCTAGACATCGACATAAAAAGTTCCAAGCAATTCCTCTTCCTTTCATCATCCAAAGATATGGGTTACATGTTACACAAAAGGTTGATAGAGATAGTGGACTCACTAATCCACAAACTGATAGGCAATGGCTTAACCAAGAGGTGACATCTAAGGGATCCTCAATTTTATTAGGGTCAAAGCAAAATCTATGAAAAACAATTAAAAGGAACCAACATGAGGAAGCCACATTGTGGATATACATGTGTGTTGCTCTGTGTAGCCCACAATCTACTCCTTCATCCAACTGCCTTCTTTGCTATTTTTGTCTGGGACACCATTTATATATTTTGTATAGGCGGATGGGGTGTATTTGTGGCTGTTTAGCCATTGCTAGTACCATTATTTCTACTTTATTGCATATATGTTCCAGCACTTTAGGATATGTGCATCTCCTGTGATACATGTGTTATTTTACATATGTTGAGCTGTGTATTGACCTTCTTTGATTACTTCTGAAAGCGTCCTTTTTAATTGGCCTTCAAAACATTTCGATCTTTTGCATTTTTTATTTTTGTTGTGCGTCTTTTTTGTGCTCTGTTTATTATCTTATTTTATATTTCTATTTGTACCTTGGCAGCACCATTTTCAATACTAGTGGTGCTCGTCTCCTGTTCTTTGTTGATTTGTCTCCATATCAATCTCCAGGTTCCAAAAGTCATGGATTGAAAGCAGGGTGCAGGAACTTAGTCAAATGTTGCCTGGCTCATAACCAAGGGTCAGTCGAGGGAGAGAGAACAAGCACCCAAATCAAAGGCAAGCTGAAACTGGTAACTTAGAGAAAAGGGCAGTAAAAACCATGCAACAAAAGCAGGAATGAGATGATCGCTTAGGTCAAGAGATAGTCAAGGGAGGATGAGATCCAAGGAATACAAACAGACCCAACGGGCCTCATGAGAGAATTAGGGATTATGCTGTGAGCACCATATGGTATGCAAAATTTAAGGGTCGTAGTTACAGGTTTTTAACAACTTACTGACATTTGATGTACTGGTATATCATAATGCTGTTAAGGTTGTATGGAGTGGGCTCACTTATTAATTATTAAAGCTGAAACTTGCTGCAAACAGCAGGGAATGGAGGCAACCCTTATCCCTTCTTTTCAACCCCTTAGATGCCTCGGCGATCCCGGCAAAGGTGTCTGAATGATTGAGGAACTCCAATGGGATTATAGGGTGCCATAATAGAAGCAATATAATCACCATCTTGGTACACTCTTCTGCATTATTTATTTAATACAGAAGGGTATATAAGCGATCGCACCCCCTAGTAGTCAAATATTCTAAGGGGACTGAATGTTAAGATAAAAAAAAAAAGTTTTAAAAGTATAAAAAAAATAATAAAAAATATTAAAAGTTAAAATCACCCCCCTTTTGCCATTTCACAAATAAAATAATAAAAAATAGAAAAAAAGAATACATAAATGTCTGATCTATTAAAATATAACATCACTTATCTTGTATGCTGAACACTTTAGAAGAAAATAAATATTTAAAACTCTAAAATTGTGTTTTTTGATCATTTCATGTCCCCTAAAAAATTGGAATTAAAAATTATCGAAAAGGTGCATATGTTCAAATATTATACTAATAAAAAGTATACTTTAGCCCATGAAAAATGAGCCCTCACTAAGCTCCATAGGTAAGAAAACAAAAAAAGTTACTGTTCGTAGAAAATGGCTCTGAAGCACATAGTTAAGACATGGAGAATGTTTTTATTATTTTAAAAGTACTAAACCACAACTAAAACTTTACATATTTGGTATTTATAGAATATGTAAGAAAGAATAACATAAAATCAAAACCCTAACAAACATGGCTCATGTACTTTTTACACAGCCCCCCCCCCCCCCCCCCCACACACACCACCTAGAATTTTCTTTTAGTTTCCCAGTACATTATATGGTATGGTCAATAGCTCCATTGAAAAGGTCATCTTGTCCCGTTTGTCCTTTATCCAATTCCCTTCTTTGCTATTGTTGCCTGGGATTACATTTGTATATTTTGTATATACAGATGTGGTCTATTTGTGGCTGTTTAGCCAATGCTTAAAACATAAGCTCTAATTTTATGTGGATGGAAAAATAAAAAAAGTTACGACTTTTGGAAGGCAGGAAGATAAAAAATTGAGAGTCATATTATTGTGACCACACGGCAGGAAGAGATTAAAGTTCCTACTTTTTAGCCACTTTTTTTCCATTTCAACCCAAACTCTTCTTTTACCCTCATCTAGATTCATTAACTTTCAAGTTATGAATCAATATCTGTCCTCCACAACTGAGACTTCGTTACTGGTGGTGTTGGACCCCTCACTTGTTGGGTCCTGCAGCTACTCTTATGCCTGCTACCGTGGTTATTATGCTCTTGAGTTCCCCAGCGCCTAAGGTTTTTGTCATACAGTATGTTGCTATGGGAGGTATGGATTGGTATTTTCCGCTGTATAGCTGTATACATTATTTATTTCTGGCTGTAACTTTTATGACTGTTGATTTACACATACTGAACATTTTGTACATAAAGGGTTTCCCTTTTTAGTTTTATGTTGCTCACATTGAAGGTCATGTTACAGGTTTATGCATGCATTTTCCATAATGTTTATTACTTTGACATTTTTCTAGATTGAGCACTTTTGCAGCAATTGCCTGGTTATGTGTATATTACTGTAAATTGATGGTTTACATTAACTGTTTGAATTTATGTGAACTGTTGTCCATGTTTTTATCTTTAATGGGAGTCTATCAGAAGAATTTTCTTATAAAAAAAAACAAAACACAATAACACTTATACAATTGTAGAAGTGACATTTGTCCAATAGTTAGTGCAATTTGCTGTCTTTCAAATAAGTCTATGGGCAGCACGTGCCACTGAGGGAGATGCTTGCTGCAAGTACTCACAAACTTTTTGCCCTATTAGTGTTGATCTCTTCCTCCTTTCCTTTGATTGACAACTTATTAGCTGAATTAAAATTTCAGAAATGTAATCCGCACAAACAAGTTTACTAAACCTATTTACACACAGTTATAGTTTTCTTATTGGTTGCTATTTCTAAAGAGGCACAAAAGCTCAGCAGTTTCTTTCACATTTGGGGACACTTTTGTGAATGTTACAGAAAACAAAATAAGAATATAACAGTATTTAAGTCTTAAAATGAGTCTCAACAGCATACTCTATTCATAAGGGCCCCTTTCTGGCCTCTATTACTTCACACACGACTACATCTGCTTGACAACTCCCAACTTTAAATTGACATCATCCTGTCCCTCCCCGCACGTCCTCTAATCTGCTTTCAGCCTTTGACCCGACATCAGAAGAAGAAGTGTCCAGGCTTCTGCTGTCTGCGCGCCCCACCACCTGCTCTACTGACCCTATTCCCTCCCACCTTGTCCAGTCTATTTCTCCAGCTGTCCTCTCTCACCTCACTACAATCTGTAACCTCTCTCTCCACTGGTATCTTCCCCATCCCCCTTTTTAAGCACGCTATTATAACCCCTTACTAAAAAAGGGCCCTCTCTGGACCCTTTCCTGCGCTACTAACTACCGACCAGTCTCAAACCCTCCCCTTCATCTCTAAACTCCTGGAACGCTTGGTCTACTCTCCCCTAATCCGCTATCTCTCTGCTAACTCTTTCTTGCCCCTTGCAATCAGGTTTCCGCACCCTACACTCCACGGAAACTGCTTAGCAAAAGTCTCTAATGCCCTCCTAACAGCAAATCTCAGGGTAATACTCATTGCTGCTTCTTCTGGATCTCTCTGCAGCATTTGACACTGTTGATCACACTCCTCCTCACATGCTCAGCCCCATCGGTACCCAGGACACTGCTCTCTCTTGGTTTCATCTTACTGTCTGATCGCTTTTTTCAGTGTCTCATTTTCTGGTTCTACCTCCTTCCTCTTCCTCTTGCGGTTGGAGTTCCCAACAGGGACCCGTTCTTGGCCCTCTCCTCTTTTCATTGTACAAACCCCCCCCCATTGGACCAAAACCATCAGCTGATTCAGCTTCCAGTACCATCTCTACGCGGGATGACAGCCCAACTAACACCTCCTCTCAAGAAATCACTTTGCCCTGCTACAAAACACCGGGTGACTGTCTGTCCGCTGTCTCTGACATCAGTCCTCCCTGTATCTTAAACTAAACCTCACTAAACTGAACTTCTAGTCACCCCACCATCTATAACCCCCCCACCCTCTATCTCTGTGTGTGGTGTGGCACCACCATTTCTCCTAGGCAGCAGGCCCGCTGTCTTGGGTTATACTAGACTCAGTTTATGTCCTTCACTCCATATATCCAATCCCTTGCCCGTCCTGTCACCTGCACCTCAAGAACATCTCCAGAATCCGTCCTTTTCTCACTGTGGAAACAGCCCAAAATCTCATTGTGCTCTTATTCTTTTTGTCTTGGGCTACTGTAACTCCTGCTTATCGGTCTCCCTCCCCTTAAAAACTCCCCTCTCCAATCTGTCCTGAATGCAGCAGCCAGACTTGTCTTTCTTTCCAGCGCTATACTGATGCCTCTACCAGTGTCAGTCTCTGCAATGGCTACCTATTCATTACAGATACAACATAAAAATATTCACTTTCACCTATAAAGCCTCTCCACAGTGGGCACCCCACTACATCTCCTCCCTCATCTCTGTCTACCACCCCACCCCGGCTCTCCGCTCTGCTAATGATCTAAGATTACACACCTCATCACCCGAACCCCCCATCCCCGTCTACAAGATTTTGCACGTATTGCACCAGTTCTCTGGAACAGTTACCCCCATGTGATCAGGCACACTAACAACCCTCGCAGTTTTAAGGGGGGCTCTGAAAAACCCATCTTCTTAGACAAGCTATCAAGATCCCTAATTGTTAAGCCCCCAAATTCTGTCACATATTCGTCACTTCCTGCACTTTGGCACCACAGGCACTTATCTGTATATAGATGTATGGTTGGGATGGCGGTTAATCCACTTTTTATGTATACTACCCCATATTTATGTAACATGGCTGGACCATTGTAAACCAAGCACTTGTAACCCTTTGTTTCACCCATACACCCTAATAGATTGTAAGCTCTTGCGAGCAGGGCCCTCACACCACATGTCTGATTTGTACGTAGCTTTTTATAATGTAATTTTCGGTTTGTTGTGCTTATTCCCTCTATATTGTAAAGTGCTGGGGAAATATGTTGGCGCTATATAAATAAAGATTATTATTATTATTATTATTATTTATGAGTGTTGATTTACACATACTGAACATTTTGTACATAAAGGGTTTCCCTTTTTAGTTTTATGTTGCTCACATTGAAGGTCATGTTATAGGTTTATGCATGCATTTTCCATAATGTTTTTTTACTTTGCATTTTTTAAGATTGAGCACTTTTGCAGCAATTGCCTGGTTATGTGTATATTACTGTAAATTGATGGTTTACATTAACTGTTTGAATTTATGTGAACTGTTGTCCATGTTTTTATCTTTAATGGGAGTCTATCAGAAGAATTTTCTTATAAAAAACAAAACACAATAACACTTATACAATTGTAGAAGTGACATTTGTCCAATAGTTAGTGCAATTTTCTGTCTTTCAAATAAGTCTATGGGCAGCAGTGCCCCTGAGGGAAATGCTTGCTGCAAGTATTCACAAACTTTTTGCCCTATTAGTGTTGATCTCTTCCTCCTTTCCTTTGATTGACAACTTATTAGCTGAATTAAAATTTCAGAAATGTCGTCCACACAAACAAGTTTACTAAACCTATTTACACACAGTTTTTAGTTTTCTTAAATTTGGGTTTCTATTTCTAAGAGGCACAAAGCTCAAACAAATTTCTTTCACATTTGGGGACACTTTTGTGAATGTTACAGAAAACAAAATAAGAATATAACAGTATTTAAGTAGTGTTGAGTGATTATTATCGACAAAGTTGAAATCGGCACAGTTTTTATGGTGATCAGATTTTTTAGATCATGCGATAATTTAGGTTAAAATCTGTGCATCATCTATTAAGATCGCGCCATTTTCGGCGCTTCCTGTAATTTTGGGAAATTGAGGCAACTTCATCTTCTCTGCGTTTCATAAATTTATTGATTGAGGAGGAACGGGTGACCCTTGATAAATCTTTGAAGCTGCTTAAGGAATTAGCTGAAGTAATCATTAAATATAAAGGGGACCCTGACTTTCACAAATTTGAATTAGAACAAAAGACAAATATTGATAAATTTACGGCATATTTGAAAGAACGTAAACACAGACGTTTTATTAAGGACCTGACAGAATTTAGGGAAAATCGTGCATATTCTAGCCTATATAGAAACCCCCGGGAGTTCGACACAGATTTATCGTAATCTGACACTGATACCTCCGAGATGATCCTCGTAGAGGGAATAAAGGTTTTCAGAGATCCCCCTACCGCACTAGACACAGGGGTCCACATCAATATTCTCAATGGATACCCAAAAAAAGACAAAAAAGAGGAAACAACAGTGGAAAAACAATTACTCCAATGGAGGCAAATGCAGATATTGGGGCTATGTCATCATCTCAATCTGCATCTACATCACAGGCAGAGGCGGGCCCCGACCCCTGCCTCTTTTTTAGAAAGAATATTACAAACAAAGTAGATCTTGGGGAGAATAATAATCAAATCATCAATCTGTCTCATAGAGCCCTCACAACTGACGAAATTGAAGTATTGAAAAAAGGTTTGTCATTTGTACCTAATAACTCACTAAATGTATTTAATTGGGTGAAGGACATCCATCTCTTTGCCCGAAATCTTAAATGGAAAATTTTTTTCAAACTTAATCGTGAGAGACAATGCTCTGAATGGGGCATTGATCCCCCTTTAGTTTCAAAATGTAGAACTATTGACAGAACTATTGGAGGGGGAGGAAAAAAGATAGGTCAAAAGGGGCC
>JAODAL010025458.1:0-58603 GCA_025379985.1 Phyllomedusa bahiana | reverse complement strand
GGTCTGACAGCGCTATGACTTCAGTGGATTTAAAAGGGGTGACGTTTTCCCAGTTAGCCTGTTTCAGTGATCTCACAGCCTCAGTTACAGAAATTCAGGGGCGTTTCTTCCCCTCCCAGCCAGGGTGTTTCTTAACCGAAGGGATGACATCATCTCCCCTTCACTGTTCATGCTGGCTCCATGTGTCCCCCCCCCCCCTCACATGTCACTAGTGTCTCTCCCTATGCAGAGTATGTAAGAGCTGTTTACATACCACAGGCTTGCATTCATGTTACAATTGAATCCAGTCTTGTATAAACTCCTCCAGAGCTGTGCAGAGTGAAATGCTCTCGGCCATTAATGCTCCTTTTATGTTTAGGCACAGTCATACAATTGTGCTGTTTCCTGATTATAGAAGCCCTGCAGTGTTATTCTGTTTCTTCTGGCTGTGCAGAGTGAAAATGTGCCAGTCCCTTACTTTGAGTGAGAGGCAGGAATGCAAGCTCCTTGAATACAGCCGACCGTGGCTGAACAGAATGTAAATGCGCTCACAGCTTTTGAAAATTAAGGAGGAGGGATCCAACCAGCACTGGAGATCAGTGTAAACAGAAACAGAAGATAAGGAAAACTGTGAATACAAGAAGGCTTTGCTAATGACATCCAATTGCAAAGTTGCTTGTATTCACTGTCCCCTTAGGCCGTGTTCACACGGCTTATTCCAGACGATTTTGTGCGCCTAATGAGTCTCAAATCCGACTGAAATAAGGGCGGCCGGATCGCGCGGGCGCCGCTCCGCCATAGACTATGCAATGTTTCGGCACGCCGCCCGAAAATAATTTGCAGTCCTTCCCCCCCGGGGGAAATTTTCCCGAGCGGGGGGGGGGGGGGGGGAGCGACGGAATCCACGGGGTTTTCTCTTAAAGGGGGGGCATTGGATACCGTAAATCCACTTTTGGGGAATGGCCAAACCCGGCCCCCCCCGGAATAGGGCCCCAACCGTCGGCAAATAAGCCGTGTGAACGGGCCTTACGGGGGGCCCAAATTCAAGAAATGAAAAACCCCCTTTAAAATTTTTGTTTTCGATGTGTCTAGAAGCCTTTTGATGTAATAATGTTCCCATTCACCGAAAGCAAGCAGAGATCTTGCAAATAGTGGAGAATTCATACACAGAGTATATTAGAAAGTTGCAGAAATTTTTATTATATCATAATTAAAGGGGATAATCGGTCCGACTAAACTGGTGACCTATCCGATTAGATCAGTAAGGGTCTGACCTCTGGCACCCCGACAAACATCTAACTGAAGTGGCTCCAGGAAGTAAGTGGCCCCCTATAGTGCTGCACTTTTAGTAGGATCTAAGTCTGGTTTATTAGCCGACAGCGGCTCAATTCAATTGGAGTGAATGAGGCTGAGCCGTAATACCTGACACAGCCACTACTAATGGTATGGCGCTGTGTCTGGTGAGTAATGAAGCGGGCACATGCAGCCCCTTCATCAGCTGAAGGGGCAGGAGCAGAAAAGGCATGGATCACATGATGCTGCAACCAATCTGGTCTCAGCAATCACATGACTGTATGTACCCATGTGACCACAGAGGTCAGTGATTGGTTGCAGCATCATGTGACCACAGAGGTCAGTGATTGGTTGCAGAATCATGTGACCACAGAGGTCAGTGATTGGTTGCAGAATCATGTGACCACAGAGGTCAGTGATTGGCTGCGCATCATGTGACCACAGAGGTCAGTGATTGGTTGCGGCATCATGTGACCACAGAGGTCATGATTGCTGCAGGCTTTATGTGACCACAAGGTCAGTGATTGGCTAAGCATCATGTGACCACAGAGGGCGGGTGATTGGCTGCAGCATCATGTGATACAGAGGTCAGTGATTGGCTGCAGCATCATGTGACCCAGAGGCCAGGTTGGCTGCAGCATCATGTGACCCAGAGGCCAGTGATTGGCTGCGGGTCATGTGACCACAGAGGACAGTGATTGGCTGCAGTCATGTAAACCACAAGGTCAGTGATTGGCGCAGCATCATGTGACCACAAGCCAGTGTTGGCTAAGCATAATGTGACCACAGGGGTCAGGATTGGTTCAGTCATGTGACCACAGGGGCAGTAAAGGGTTTGCAGAAATCATGTGACCACAGAGCTCAGCAATTGGCTGCAGCATCATGTGACCACAGAGGTCAGTGATTGGCTGCAGCATCATGTGACCACAGAGCACTGGTGCGCTGCAATGGTGATGATGGGAGAGCTAAGTATGGGGTCCTTTTCTGTTTTAGCATGGTGGGAGGTGCATCAAAGTCTTGAGTAACCCTTTGGGGTAATGTTATACGTCCCCGTTCATACAGATATTAGACCATCTACGGTTTACGCCTCCTCACATGCAGATCTGTCTTCATTCTCATCTCCAGGTCCAGTTGGGAACTTCCGGATCTTCTGAACGGTAAAATCCCGGCCATCAGTGACTCCGACGGCGTCAACTATCCCTGGTACGGCAATACCACTGAGACCTGCACTGTTACCGGCCCCACCAAACGGGACACCAAGTTTACCGTCAGTATGAATGATAACTTCTACCCCAGCGTGACGTGGGCAATGCCTGTTAGCGACTCCAATGTGCCTATGTTGACTGGCATCCAGAGGGACCAGAGCTTTACCACTTGGCTGGTGGCCATCAATATGGTCAACGGTGACCTCGTTATTCTGCACACCATCAAGTGGAGGATGAAACTGGAGATCGAGGTCAAGCCGACCTTAGCGTTGGGACAACGAGCCAAACTACAGGAACCTTTTGCACAGGAACAGCCTCAAGTCCTTGAAAAAAACGAGCCCATACCTCCGAGCGCGCTCGTGAAGCCGAACGCCAACGACGCCCAGGTCCTGATGTGGAGGCCCAAGAACAAACCGGCCGTAGTCGTCATACCTCCGAAACGGCGGTGAACCTGGCACACCGGGCAATAGCTGCTAATAAAGACGTAATAAGATCCAAAAACATTGCCGCAGGAGTTTTGGGCATCACTGTGTTACTTTGTGCTGACGGACCTCGGCGAGGCGTCACCACACGACCCACGGAGGCACTCGCCCCTCAACCAGCTTGTATCGCCCGGTCTGCCCGCTGCACTGCTCCTATCTCATGTCAGGTCTATTTTCCACGGCGCATGGAGCTTGGGCCGGAGATTTGTATTTTTCATTAATGTCTGTTATTTATGACTTTGACTGTCACAAATGTTCTTTGCCAAAAGATCCTCAACCCCCCCCCAACCCCGAAGAAGGCCACGTGTTTGTTGGCTTTGATAAAGATGGAAGACATTGAGCTTTATGGAAGCTGAGCATAGGAGCGGACTTTATTGAGCCTTAGATGCTGCAGTAGGCTGTAGTGTAGCTGATGCCTGAAGCAGACTGCATTGGGGTACACTGTATTAAAGCTGAGACAGGGAAGTAACTTTACTGTAGCCGAGTTATGTGGTGAGGTTTACTGAAGCCGAGGTATGAGCTGAGCTTTACTGGAGCCGAGGTATGAACTGAGCTTTACTGGAGCCGAGGTATGAACTGAGCTTTACTGTGGCCAAGGTATGAGGTGAGCTTTACTGGAGGCGAGGTATGAGGTGAGCTTTACTGGAGGCGAGGTATGAGGTGAGCTTTACTGTAGCTGAGGTATGAGGTGAGCTTTGCTGAAGCCGAGGTATGAGGTGAGCTTTACTGGAGCAGAAGTGTGAGATCAGCTTTACTGGTGCCGAGGTATGAGGTGAGCTTTACTGGAGCTGAGGATTGAGGTGAGCTTTACTGAAGCCGAGGTATGAGATGAGTTTTACTGTAGCCGAGGTATAAGGTGAGCTTTACTGAAGCTGAGGTATGAGTGAGCTTTACTGAACCCGAGGTATGAGGTGAAGCTTTACTGAAGCCAAGGTATGGGTGAGCTTTACTGAAGCCGAGGTATGAGGTTTAGCTTTACTGAACGAGGTATGAGGTGGAGCTTTACTGAAGCGGGTATGAGGTAGCTTTACTGAAGCGAGGTATGAGGCGACTTTCTGGAGCCGAGGTATGGGGTTTGGGGTTTTTAATGGGGCCGAGGTATGAGGGAGCTTTACTGGGCAAAGGTATGAGGTGAGCTTTACTGAGGCGAGGTATGAGGTGAGTTTTTATGGGGCCGAGGTATGACGTGAGTTACTGGAGGAGGTATGAGGTGACTTACTGAAGCCGAGGTATGAGGTGAGCTTTACTGAAGCGAGGTATGAAGTAAACTTTACTGGAAGCAAAAGGTTGAGTCGAGCTTTACTGGCCGAGGTATAAAGTGAGCTTTACTGAAGCCGAGGTATGGTGAGCTTTACTGAAGCCAAAGGTATGAGGTGAGCTTTCTGGAGCGAGGTATGAGTGAGCTTTCTGGGGCCGAGGTATGAGGGAGCTTTACTGAAGCCGAGGTATAAAGGTGGAGCTTTACGTGTAGCCGGAGGATATAAAGTGAATTTTACGGGAGCAGAAAGTGTGAGATCAGCTTTAAACTGGTCCCGAGGTATGACGTGAGCTTTACTGAAGCCGAGGTATGACGTGAGCTTTACTGAAGCCGAGGTATGACGTGAGCTTTACTGAAGCCGAGGTATGACTTGAGCTTTTCTGAACCCGAGGTATGAGGTGAGCTTTACGGGAACCCGAGATATGAGGCGAGCTTTACTGAAGCCGAGGTATGAGGTGAGCTTTACTGGAGGCGAGGTATGAGGTGAGCTTTACTGGAGGCGAGGTATGAGGTGAGCTTTACTGGAGCTGAGGTATGAAGTGAACTTTACTGGAGCAGAAGTGTGAGATCAGCTTTACTGGTGCCGAGGTATGAGGTGAGCTTTACTGAAGCCGAGGTATGAGGTGAACTTTACTGAAGCCGAGGTATGAGGTGAGCTTTACTGGAGACGAGGTATGACGTGAGCTTATCTGGAGCTGAGGTATGAGGTGAGCTTTACTGAAGCCGAGGTATGAGGAGAGCTTTACTGAAGCCGAGGTATGAGGTGAGCTTTACTGGAGGCGAGGTATGAGGTGAGCTTTACTGGAGCCGAGGTATGCGTTGAGCTTTACTGGTGACGAGGTATGAGGTGAGCTTTACTGTAGGCGAGGTATGAGGTGAGCTTTACTGGAGGCGAGGTATGAGGTGAGCTTTACTGTCGCTGAGGTATGAGGTGAGCTTTACTGAAGGCGAGGTATGAGGTGAACTTTACTGAAGCCAAGGTATGAGGTGAGCTTTACTGTAGCTGAGGTATGAGGCGAGCTTTACTGGAGGTGAGGTATGAGGTGAACTTTACTGAAGCCGAGGTATGAGGCGAGCTTTACTGGAGGCGAGGTATGAGGCGAACTTTACTGTAGCTGAGGTATGAGGTGAGCTTTACTGGAGCTGAGGTATGAGGTGAGCTTTACTGGAGCTGAGGTATGAGGTGAGCTTTACTGGAGCTAGGTATGAGGTGAGCTTTACTGAAGCCGAGGTATGAGGTGAGCTTTACTGGAGCGAGGTATGAGGTGAGCTTTACTGAAGCCGAGGTATGAGGTGAGCTTTACTGGAGCCGAGGTATGAGGTGAGCTTTACTGGAGCTGAGGTATGAGGTGAGCTTTACGGAAGCCGCGGAAGGAGGTGTGCTTTACTGTAGCTGAGGTATGAGGCGAGCTTTACTGAAGCCGAGGTATGAGGTGAGCTTTACTGGAGGCGAGGTATGAGGTGAGCTTTACTGTAGCTGAGGTATGAGGTGAGCTTTACTGGAGCCGAGGTATGAGGCGAGCTTTACTGGAGGCTAGGTCTGAGGCGAGCTTTACTGGAGGCGAGGTATGAGGCGAGCTTTACTGGAGGCGAGGTATGAGACGAGCTTTACTGGAGCTGAGGTATGAGGTGAGCTTTACTGGAGCTGAGGTATGAGGTGAGCTTTACTGAAGCCGAGGTATGAGGTGAGCTTTACTGGAGCTGAGGTATGAGGTGAGCTTTACTGAAGCCGAGGTATGCGGTATACAGTGCGGCACCATTGCAGGATGCTGTTGATAGACAAAACTCAGGGGTAATGTAGTCTATAGATAGTGGGGATGGGCGAGCATTGCAGGGCATTGCTTCCATGACCCTTAATCAAAGCAGCTGCTTTTTTTCTTTTTCTTGAGAAAATTGAGAATTATGGTACAAATAAAAAGTTATTAAGAAACGTGAGGCCTCGCCGGGAGGAAATACTAGGGAAAACGGCAACCCACAGAACGGAGACCCCTAAAATCGGAAATCCTCACCCTTAGAACTGTTTTTGGGAAAGGTGGGTTTGTAGCCACTGTTGTATCTTGTCACCAAGCTTTCCCTGACTGCTGAACATCAGATGAGCTCAGGAAACGCGATAACTTAGACGACAACCCCCATAGGGTCTGTATCGTCGGCCATATTGGTTGTAACCCAGCTTTCCCAGAAACAGATTGTTGTCTGATTCCCCATAACAGACTACAGGCTGCCTTAAAGGGACACAATATAATACTTGACCATAATCCCAGGAGGCGTCCATCTTGTTTTCCTTATTCTTGCCATACTTAAAGGGGTCGTCTCACTACATTGATTCCTCTCACCTCAGTCCTGTTTTCTTGGTTTCACTTTGAATTCAGGGGCGTTTCCTAGCTTCCACTAGGCTGCAGTAGAAGCCAGGTCTGTAGCTATAGCAACCGGTGCTGACAGCCTATCAGGAGAGATGGAACAGGTCTGTAGCTAAAGCAACCCGTGCTGGCAGCTTATCAGGAGAGATTGAACAGGTCTGTAGCTATAGCAACCAGTGCTGGCAGCTTATCAGGAGAGATTGAACAGGTCTGTAGCTATAGCAACCAGTGCTGGCAGCTTATCAGGAGAGATTGAACAGGTCTGTAGCTATAGCAACCAGTGCTGGCAGCCTATCAGGAGAGATCAAACAGGTCTGTAGCTATAGCAACCAGTGCTGGCAGCCTATCAGGAGAGATCGAACAGGTCTGTAGCAATAGCAACCAGTACTGGCAGCTTATCAGGAGAGATCGAACAGGTCTGTAGCTATAGCAACCAGTGCTGGCAGCGTATCTGGATATATAGTAGTGGTCTGTAGCTATAGCCACCAGTGCTGGCAGCCTATCAGGAGAGATAGAACAGGTCTGTAGCTATAGCCACCAGTGCTGGAATCCTATCAGGAGAGATCACATATGTCTGTAGCTATAGCAACCAGTGCTGGCAGCCTATCAGGAGAGATAGAACAGGTCTTTAGCTATAGTGACCTGAGGAGCTGATGCAGCCCATACAAGAGGGGATATCTAAGAATAGGTCGGACACTGGTAATGGACACATTGCAGAGTGACTTGCTTTTGCAAGATCTTTCACATAAAAAGCAGCAGCGATCGCTGGAGTGAGACGACCCCTTTAACATCAGACCGGGGGGTGGGGTGGGGGACTTGCTGCCGCAGCAGACCCCTTCCCCAATTCTGCAATGGAAGACATGGCAAACAAGCCCCACCCCTCAATGCTTGTCAGATTTTGGGGGAGGTGGTTTAGGTGTAGTGTCCCTTTAATTCTCAGTCTGTAGTCTGGGTCTGATTTGTTGCTATAGGCAACAGTGTCACCTTTTGTCTAAATTCATGTTGGGTTTGTCTCCTTAAATCTAACGCAACGGTCTGGAACGGGCGGCTGTCCAGCTGCTGGGATACTACAACTCCCAGAATGCCCCGAAGCTATCAGTGCATGCTGGGAGTAGTAGTACGCAACAGCTGTAAGGTGGACAGCGGCTTCAGACAGTGGAAGTTGCTTTTTGGCAATACTCTCGGGGGTCTGACCATTGCTCTGTGGCGCTATTTTGGGGGTACCAGCTCCAAGCCATTGTCATGGGCGCTCACGCGTCCTATTCATCTGCGCTGTGAAATGAAACGATGGAATTTTATGGTTTTATTTTTTTACATTTCATTTATTAAAATGACAACATAAAATGGCCTCCTGTGGTCGTACATCAGACACCTGAAGTCAGCACTGGAGACGGCTCTCCTGTGAGGTTCTATCCTCCCGGAGTACTGACCCCCAGACTCAATCACCCAAATGGTATAAGACTTAGTCACTGTATCCCCCTCACTCTACTGTTGTAATGGGTAACTGGTGTGTCAGTCTGCACTGCCCTTCTGGCATTCAGTTCCCGCATGACAAGGCTCAATGCTAAAGTATATGGAATTTGGAAAGGACACCATCATCTGGCCTAGTGATGGTCTATATGGCCTTGTCTGTCCATTTCTGCCTACCTCTGGTTGCTAAGGCTACCAGTGGCCTTGTCCATGGCAACCAATCAGAGAGTTGCTTTTATTTACTCGTATGCCCTGGGAAAATGTAAGCTTGCTTGTGATTGGTTGCTATAGGTCACATGACTGGTTCAATAAAAGTGCAGCTCTAATGGGTGGCACTGGCAGCAACCAATCAGACTGCTGCTATTACTTGTCCAGAGCTTGATAAAGATGTAAGGAGCAATCTGATTGGTTCCTTAGGCAAAAATCCCTGTTTCAGGCCTTATTACCTCTGTACCCACAACTAGAACAATCAGTGTGTACTGAGCTGTGTATCTAATCCTATCCCGTGTGATACCGTCTGCTGAGCTGTGTATCTAATCCTATCCCGTGTGATACCGCCTGCTGAGCTGCTGTATCTAATCCTATCCCGTGTGATACTGTCGGCTGAGCTGTGTATCTAATCCCATTCTGTGATACTCACTGCTGAGCTGTGTATCTCATCCTATTCTGTGTGATACTGTCTGCTGAGCTGTGTATTTAATCCCATCCTGTGATACTCTCTGCTGAGCTGTGTATCTAATCCTATCCTGTGTGATACTGTCTGCTGAGCTGTGTATCTAATCCTATCCCGTGCGATACCGTCTGCTGAGCTTTGTATCTAATCCTATCCTGTGTGATACCGTCTGCTGTGCTGTGTATCTAATCCTACCCTGTGTGATACTGTCTGCTGAGCTGTGTATCTAATCCTATCCTGTGTGATACCGTCTGCTGAGCTGTGTATCTAATCCTATCCTGTGTGATACCGTCTGCTGAGCTGTGTATCTAATCCTATCCTGTGTGATACCATCTGCTGAGCTGTGTATCTAATCCTATCCTGTGTGATACGCTCTGCTGAGCTGTGTATCTAATCCTGTCCTGTGTGATACTGTCTGCTGAGCTGTGTATCTAATCCTATCCTCTGTGATACTGTCTGCTGAGCTGTGTATCTATTCCTATCCTGTGTGACGCAGTGTGCTGAGCTGTGTATCTAATCCTATCCTGTGTGACACTGTCTGCTGAGCTGTGTATCTAATTCTATCCTGTGTGACAGTCTGCTGAGCTGTGTATCTAATCTATCCTGTGTGGATACTGTCTCTGAGCTGTGTATCTAATCCTATACTGTGTGATACCAATCTGACTGAGCTGTGTATCTAATCCTATCATGTGTGGTAACGGTTCTGCTGAGCTGTGTATCTAATCCTATCCTGTGTGATTACTGTCTGCGGAGCCCTGAATCTAATCCCATCCTGTGTGATACTGTCTGCTGAGCTGTTATCTAATCCTATCCGGTGTTTGATACTGTCTGCTGAGCTGTGTATCTATATCCTATCTGTATGATACCATCTGCTGAGCTGTGGTATCTAATCCTATCCTGTGTGACACAGTCTGCTGAGCTGTGTATCTAATCCTATCCTGTGTGACACTGTCTGCTGAGCTGTGTATCTAATTCTATCCTGTGTGACAGTCTGCTGAGCTGTGTATCTAATCCTATCCTGTGTGATACTGTCTGCTGAGCTGTGTATCTAATCCTATCCTGTGTGATACCATCTGCTGAGCTGTGTATCTAATCCTATCCTGTGTGATACGGTCTGCTGAGCTGTGTATCTAATCCTATCCTGTGTGATACTGTCTGCTGAGCTGTGTATCTAAGCCCAACCTGTGTGATACTGTCTGCTGAGCTGTGTATCTAATCCCATCCTGTGTGATACTGTCTGCTGAGCTGTGTATCTAATCCTATCCTGTGTGATACTGTCTGCTGAGCTGTGTATCTAATCCTATCCTGTGTGATACTGTCTGCTGAGCTGTGTATCTAATCCTATCCTGTGTGATACTGTCTGCTGAGCTGTATCTAATCCTATCCTGTGTGATACTGTCTGCTGAGCTGTGTATCTAATCCTATCCTGTGTGATACCGTCTGCTGAGCTGTGTATCTAATCCTATCCTGTGTGATACCGTCTGCTGAGCTGTGTATCTAATCCCGTCCTGTGTGATACTGTCTGCTGAGCTGTGTATCTAATCCTATCCTGTATGATACCATCTGCTGAGCTGTGTATCTAATCCTATCCTGTGTGATACTGTCTGCTGAGCTGTGTATCTAATCCTATCCTGTGTAAAAGGAGAGAAAAAGGAGATGGCGCTCTATGTGAAAGTATGTCTGGTAATACAGTAAAAATAAGAGAATAACAGGGTGCTCACCTGATGGCGTTGTGCAACTATTCTAGAGGCACAACGCTCATAAGAACCTGGTTGGCTTGATTAAGCACTAAAGACAGCAGCCACGTAGTCCGATACCCCTAGTATCAGAAGCTGAGCCGTGTATCTAATCCTATCCTGTGTGATACTGTCTGCTGAGCTGTGTATCTAATCCTATCCTGTGTGATACTGTCTGCTGAGATGTGTATCTAATCCTATCCTGTGTGATACAGTCTGCTGAGCTGTGTATCTAATCCTATCCTGTGTGATACCGTCTGCTGAGCTGAGTATCCAATCCTATCCTGTGTGATACTGTCTGCTGAGATGTGTATCTAATCCTATCCTGTGTGATACCGTCTGCTGAGCTGTGTATCTAATCCTATCCTGTGTGATACTGTCTGCTGAGCTGTGTATCTAATCCCATCCTGTGTGATACTGCCTGCTGAGCTCTGTATCTAATCCTATCCTGTGTGATACCGTCTGCTGAGCCGTGTATCTAATCCTATCCTGTGTGATACCGTCTGCTGAGCTGCTGTGTCTAATCCTATCCTGTGTGATACTGTCTGCTGAGCTGTGTATCTAATCCCATCCTGTGTGATACTCTCTGCTGAGCTGTGTATCTGAGCCTGTTCCTGGAGCTATGAATTCTTATATGAATAGCTGACGTGTCAAGGACGCAGTGCGGGCCGTCGCTGGCCGTGTGGCCTCCTGGGTGTCGGAGATGAGCTGACACTCTTGTTACTGACCGACCATAAAATTAGAAAGGCTATTTTTGTCCGGGGGCTCTTGGGCCTCTGCGGCAGATAGCACTGGCCGTGCAGGGGGGGTGGGGGCTTCGGACGCAGCGATAGTGCTAATATTTGGCATTTAGGAGCCTCCGGGGGTGCCCTGTGCCTGGGGATGTGCTTGTCCTTTTGCCCTGTTTGCCCAGGGCGCTGCCCCTTTAAGTGCCGTCTCTGCCGTCCTCTGGCTTCGTCCATTGATGAGGTTTTCTCGCTCTTGGCACTTTTTCGCGCAGCACCTGCAGCCGAGAACTTGCGCAACGAATAAACTGGAAATAGATAAAGGAACGTCAGCGGCTTCATGTGACCCGAAAGAGGGAAGCGAAATCGGCCTTGAGAGATGTTGTGGCTTCGTCTTGTATCACAACCTCAGGATCGGCCCAGGACGGGGGTGGGAACGTGAAAAAAGGCCGCCGCCAGCGACACAGCGAGCCTGACCGCGCAAATGCTGATCTGCAGCCCCACGACAGGCACCAGGGCCCGCACCCCGAGTATAATGTATGAGGAGGTTTAGGACACATTTATGAAAACTGCCCAGCAGTAAGACGGTGTCCTGCCCATAGAGACCAATCAGAGCCCATAGCCACCAATCAGAGCCCATAGAGACCAATCAGAGCCCATAGCCACCAATCAGAGCCCATAGCCACCAATCAGAGCCCATAGCCACCAATCAGAGCCCATAGCCACCAATCAGAGCTCATAGCCACCAATCAGAGCCCATAGCCACCAATCAGGGCCCATAGCCACCGACCAATCAGAGCTCATAGCCGCCAACCAGAGCCCACAGCAACCAATCAGAGCCCATAGAGACCAATCAGAGCTCATAGCAACCAATCAAAGCTCATAGAGACCAATCAGATCCCATAGCAGCCAATCAGCGCTCATAGAGACCAATCAGAGCACATAGCAACCAAGCACAACCCACAGCAACCAATCAGAGCTCATAGCGACCAACCAGAGCCCACAGCAACCAATCAGAACCATAGCAACCAACCAGAGCCCATAGCAACCAGAGCCATAGAAACCAATCAAAGCCCAGAGCAACCAAACAGAGCTCATAGCAACCAGAGCTCAGCTTTCATTTTTCATAAATGAAAACTGAGCTCTGATTGGTCGCTATAAACTCTGATTGGTTGCTTTGAGTTCTGATTGGTCGCTATGGGCTCTGATTGGTCGCTATAAACTCTGATTGGTTGCTATGAGTTCTGATTGGTCGCTATGGGCTCTGATTGGTGGCTATGGGCTCTGATTGGTGGCTATGGGCTCTGATTGGTTGCTATGAGCTCCGATAGGCTGCTGTGGGCTCCGATTGGTCGCTATGAGCTGATTGGTCACTATAGGCTCTGATTGGTCACTATGAGCTCTGATTGGTGATTATGGGCTCTGATTGGTGATTATGGGCTCTGATTGGTGATTATGGGCTCTGATGGGTCCCTATGGGCTCTGATTGGTGTCTGAGCTGATTGGTCGCTATACGCTCTGATTGGTTGCTATGAGCTGATTGGTCCCTATGGGCTCCGATTGGTCGCTATGGGCTCTGATGGGTGGCTATGGGCTCTGGTGATTATGGGCTCTGATTGGTGGCTATGAGCTGATTGGTCGCTATGGACTCTGATTGGTGGCCGTGGGCTCTGGTTGGTCGCCGTGGGTTCTGATGGGTGGCCGTGGGCTCTGATGGGTGGCCGTGGGCTCTGGTTGGTGGCCGTGGGCTCTGATGGGTGGCCGTGGGCTCTGATGGGTGGCCGTGGGCTCTGATGGGTGGCCGTGGGCTCTGATGGGTGGCCGTGGGCTCTGATGGGTGGCCGTGGGCTCTGACTGGTGGCTATGAGCTCTGATTGGTGGCTATGGGCTCTTATTGGCGGCTATGGGCTCTGATTGGCGGCTATGAGCAGAAGTCTTACTGTAAGACAGTTTTCATAAATGAGGCTCTTTGTTCTATTTTAGGCTCTGTTTTCTACGCAGTTTGCGTAACTTTAGTGCTAGCGTATAGGTAGATACATTTCTGTTACGCGTGCTTTTGTTTTTGTTTCTGATGCATTCTTACTATGAGATCAATTGACCATGACTTCTTCTGCAATGAAAGAAATAGCACAAAACGCAAGGGGGAAAAAAAAAAGCATCACAAGTACACCAACATTTTTTTGCAGCAAACATTGACGGTCTACAGAGTGAAAAACAGAAAAAAATGCTGAAAAGTGCGACCAATAAAAAAAAGAAAAAATATGTAAAAAACGGGATGGATACGAAGCACCAGGAAAGTTAAAAAAAAAAAAAAAAAACATGAAAAATTCACGTACAAAACAAACGCTACGAAAATCGGAGATTTTTCATATTTTCTGGAACAGATGGTATTTTCTGTGCAGATTGTGGGCTCTGCACCTGCACCGCGGGGTCGGCTCTGCTGCGCTTCATCATGGAGTAACTCGCAGAGATCACACAGCCACTAAGAGCAAGAAATCCAGACAGAAAATTCCCTCTGCATGAGAATAACGCAGCGGCCCCAGACACTGCTGCAAGGGCATCGCACGTCCTTGTCCTGCAGCAGAGTCCGCGCTGATTAAACCCAATAAGTAATCCGAGGACGCTGCTAATAAACAGATATCGAGCGGGCGGCGCAGCCTCTCATCGTGGGGCTGGGATGACACACATTTCACTGGCAGCAGCGGCCGGAGATTAACCCCTTCCCTCACAAAGACTGGAGGCAAACCGCTGACTGTGCCTGACCCGAGGGGGGCGGAGCCCGACACAGGTTCACGGAACATCAGTGCTGTCAAGCCACACCCCCTCAGGCATGACACAGGGTAGCAGAGATCCTTCAAGGATTTCATAGCAAATAGGGGCCCCAGGGAGAGGCCATCACTCCCCTCCTGAGCCAATGTCAGACTGGAGGCAGTATTATAGTAGTTATATTCTTGTACATAGGGGGGCAGTATTATAGTAGTTATATTCTTGTACATAGGGGCAGTATTATAGTAGTTATATTCTTGTATATAGGGCAGTATTATAGTTGTTATTCTTGTACATAGGGGCTGTATTATAGTAGTTATATTCCTGTACATAGAGGCAGTATTATAGTAGTTATATTCTTTTAATAGGAGCAGTATTATTGTAGTTAATTTTGTACATAGGGGCAGTATTAAAAGTAGTTATATTTTTTGTATATAGGAGCAGTATTATGTAGTTTTTATTCTTGTTTACAGGGGCAGTATTATAGTAGTAATATTCCTGTACATAGGGAGCAGTATTATAGTATTTATATTTTTGTACATAGGGGGCAGTATTATAGTAGTTATATTCTTGTACATAGGGAGCAGTATTATAGTAGTTATATTCTTGCACATGGGGGCAGTATTATAGTAGTTATATTCTTGTACATAGGGAGCAGTATTATAGTAGTTATATTCTTGTACATAGGAGCAGTATTCGTTATATTCTTGTACATAGGGGCAGTATAATAGCAGTTATTTTCTTGTACATAGGGAGCAGTATTATAGTATTATATTCTTGAAACATAGGGAGCAGTATTATAGTAGTTATATTCTTGTACATAGGAGGCAGTATTATAGTAGTTATATTCTTGTACATAGAGGGCAGTATTATAGTAGTTATATTCTAGTACAGCCTCATTGTTATAAGGTGGGGGGCACAATAAAAAAAAAAGGTAAAACAAGACAATGCCAAAAGGGAATACATTTATTGATGGACACAGGGAACGCTTCAGTAAAACACGTCATGATAAATGAGTTGGGGCGGATGACGGCTGCTGCTCGCTATAGGTAAAACATCCACTGGGAGGTAGAGCGCTGATCGCAAGAAGCAAAAACGGAAAGCAAAGGAAATGAGTCATCTTCCTCTTGTGCGTCTTTCTTCTCTCAGCCCCTCCAGCCTCCCCCGAACGCTGATGAAGACCTGCGAGACAGCAAACATGGGGGTGAGAAGAGGAAGCGATAGTCCGTAAACATGAGATAAAGGCTTCATCCGCATTTACTGCTCTGTGAGGAAGGCCTCAGTATACAGCGCTGCAGCGGAGGGGAACACAGGTCACATATATATATATTCACGGACTGTATGTTGTGCAGACCTGCCATAGACTGCTGTGCAAGCGGTAACAGACGACGTATCTCCGGGATTGTTGCTCTGGTGTGTGTGTTATGTGTATGTGTGTGTTATATATATATATATATATATTATATATACACACACACACATATACATACATACACCTACTTTATATATAACCATTATAACGCACACACAAAATGCATACATACATACATACAAAGGCTCCAGGAGGGAGTGAAACGTTGCTTGTGAACATGGGTGAATAAATTATTTATTTTTTTTTTAACTTTTTGGAGTGCCGTGGATTTGCTTGAGATTATATATATATATATATAAAATATTTTATATATATATATATATATACACACACATACATATTTATTGTATTATTATTTATTTTAAAGCGCCATTGATTCCAGGGCGTTGTACATTCGAGGGGGTTACATACATTACATAAGTCAAACGAGTACAGTGATAAGGGATAATGAAAAATTGGCACGACAGAGGGAGAGAGGACCCTACCCGCGAGGGCTTACAATCTACAAGGAGAGGGAAAGAGACAGGAGGTGAGGGGCAGACTTTGTCTGTGGAGGAAGTAGTGACAAGTTTAGTGAAGGTTTTTGGGCAAGCCTGAAGAAATGGGTTTTCAGGTTGCTTTTGAAGCTGGTGAAAGTGGAGGAGATTCTGATATGTTGGGGCAGTGAGTTCCAGAGTGTGGGGGAAGCACGGGGGAAATCTTGGAGACGGGTTTTGTGAGGAGCTGATAAGGGGAGTGCAGAGGGGAAGGTCCTGTGAGGAGCGGGATTGCGTGAGGGGAGATATCTGGAGAGGCAGAGATGTATGGAGGGGAGAGGTCATGGAGAGCTTTGAAGGTTGTGGTTAGTAGCTTGAAATGAATTCGCTGGGCAATGGGTGACCAGTGAAGGGATTGGCAGAGGGGAGAGCAGAGGAGTAGCGAGGAGAGAGGTGGATAAGACGGGCAGCAGAGTTAAGGATGGATTGGAGGGGAGCGAGGGTGCTAGCTGGGAGGCCACAGAGAAGGATGTTGCAGTAGTCTAGGCGGGAGATGACGAGGGCATGGACCAGCATTTTTGTAGAGTCGAAGTTGAGGAATGAGCGGATGCGAGAGATGTTTTTTCATGGTGGAAGGCGGCAGCAGTGGTGAGGGTTTGGATGTGCGGTCTGAAAGATAAAGCTGAGTCTAGGATTACCCCAAGGCAGCGGACTGTGGGACTGGTGAGAAGGTAGAGCCGTTGACTGAGATAGAGAGATCAGGGCAGGGGTAGAGTTGGATGGTGGAAAGATGATTTTGTTTTGTTTTCTCCACAATTTTGTTTTAGGAGACGTGATGAAGAAGAAGGAGGAATGGAGGACAGACAGTCAGGGATCCGGGAGAGTAGAGAAGTGACACTGGGCCAGAGATGTAAGTTGGGTACATCAGCATACAGGTGGTAATGAAAGCCGTTGGGTGCTATGAGCTGACGAGGCCCAAAGGGTGAGATAGAGAAGAGTAGTGGACCCAGGACTGACCCTTGGGGGACACCAACAGAGAGTGGCCGGGGGGGGGGAGGTGGAGAAAGGAAATGAGAGCGCTGAATTCCGATCAGTGGGTTTACGAGGAAAACCAGGAAAGACCAAGCCCGTAAATTGCCGAGGGGGGAGAGGTTTTTTGTAGCAAGGGAATGGTCGACAGGGGTAAAAGGGCGAGGACAGGTCAAAGAGGAGGACCCACAGTTAGTGGCCTGAGGTTTTTAGCAGTTATTTGGTTTAAATTTATTGACTTGGTTTTTAGGGCGGTTTGGGTAAAAGTGGGGGGGTTTCAAAACCAGATTTAGGGGGTCAAAAAGAGAGTTGGAGGAGAGGTGGGGGACAGTTGAAGATAGACGTGCTTTCAGGATTTTTAGAAACAAAAGGGAGCAGTGTTGATGGACATAGTTGGAGAAGAAGAGGGGTCAAGGGTTTTTTTTTTTTTAGGATTGGAGTGATGGGTAGCATTTTTAAAGGGGGAAAAGGGAAGATGCAGGGGTTAGTGATGGGTTTAAAAAGAGATGGGTAAAGTGCTGGGGATAGAAGCATTTAGGTCGGGGAAATGAGGGGGGAGGAGTGGGCCCAAGATTTCGGGGAAATTGAGGTTGGTTTTGGCCCATTAAGGGGAAAGAGCTTGTCATGAGTCCCCCGTGGGGAAGAATTTAAAGGGGGGGGAAGAGCATTTTTCCCAAAGGGTAAGGGGGTTAGGGGGTATTTTGGGGGCTGAAGTTTTCTCTGATGAGGTTGACCCTTCTGGGGAAGGGAATTTGGCAAATTCATCTGCTAAAAGGGGGTGGGGGAGGTTTTGGGTGGACGGGGGAAGGGGTTTAAAGGGTTTTGAAAAAGGGGGCCGGGGGTTTGTGGGACAGGGGGGATATGGGATTGGGGGAAATAGTTTTTTTGGCTGGGCGAGTGGGACTTAAATGTCTGCGTGGTGTTTGTATAAGGCAAAGTCAATAAATGGAGTGATTTTTTCTTCCGCGGCGTTCAGCTTTTTGGTAGGTCTGTGTGCCGGGTTGTCTTTTTGATTTTGCGGGTTCTTTTGTGTGGGGGATGAGGGCCCTGAGTAAAAGGGGCGGGGGGATTTTTTTGTAGGGTTTGTAGAAAGTGGTGGCTGCGTCTGGGTCAGGGAATAAAGGAGATAGGGGAAAGGGGTTCAAGGGAGTAAAGAGAAGGTGGGGGTTTTGGGAGGTTTTGTAGATTCTGGGGGGTTGTATTTGGATTTTAGACCGGGGAGGAGCAGGTGGGGAGGAGTTTGGGGTTTGGAAGGTAAGCGGGGTGAGCCCAAGGGGGGGTTGGGGGGGGAAGCACGGGTCAGGGGAGGGTTGTATCGGGTTTTAAGGGGTTAGGGGAAATTTTTAGTAAGGGGCCCAAATTTTGTTCGAGGAAAAATTTTAGATATATATAATATTTTTATATATAAAAAACATACAAAACCCCTTTCATATATTTTACAAATATAAAACCCCACAAAAGAATTCCCAATCCCAATACAAATATAAAACACACCACAAAAAACACCAACACCCAAAAACACCCCAACACACATACACAAAATCCCACCCCCATAAAAAACCATACCCCAAAAACACCCCACACCAAAAAATTTCCCGGAGTTTCCCCGTCATTGTTACCGCCACCCAACTTTCTCCCCCATGTGGCAGCCCTAGGGCAGGTCTACACAGCAGCCCGGGAAATTTGTTGCGGGCGGGGGGGGGAAACCGGGTCCCGGGGCGTGCGGGGGGCATTTGCAGGGGCCCATTCGGGGCAGCCCAAAGCCCCTTAAAAACCTGAAAGGTCAGTTATTGGATAAAGGTGCGCTGGTGTTCCCATATCACAGTTTACTTTTTGTTTTTTGGAAGAAATTTTGCGAAACCTAAAATTAAAAAGTAAAAAAAAAAACCCAAAAGTCACCCCCCTTCATTAAAAAAAAAAAATTTAAAAAAAAAAGCCCGCCCAGAAGCTTTTAAACCAGGTTTTTTTGCCCCAACTTACCCCCTCCCCACCCCCAGCCCCAGCCGCCGCTATTTCCCCAGGAACCCAAAAAAGGGCCCAACCCCCCCGCCCCCCCGGTTTGTGGCCCCCCAAAATCCAGTGTTTCTGCTGAGAACGGGGCCCCAAAAGGCCCCCGGGGGTATTTCTGGTTGGCTTTTACTCCCAAAAAATTGGGGGTCCCTTGCTCCGCCCCCTTCCCCAAAAACCTTAAAGTGGGGGGACAGTCAGCACAAAAACCGGGGACCTTTTCCATCTGTATTCCCAGTTTCGGCAGCCATGTCCCCGGGCAAGGGGGGGTCTATAACCAAGGGGGCCCCCGGGCCCCTGTTTCGCTTAGGGTAAATCTCCTTTTCAAAAGGGACAATTTTTTTTTCATTAAAAAAACCTTTACCTTTGGCCCTGGGGAACCTTTTCCACCGGGGCCCGGAAAAATGACCCATTTTGATAGCAAACCCCGGGTTGGTTGCAAAGAATTTGGTGTGAGGTATTTTTCCAACGGTGCAAATCTTTATTGTTACATTACGCGGGCAAAAAACAGTCCCTAAAAACCCTGGCCCCCCATTTTTAAAAATTGTTTTTACAAAGGAACGTGGGTAAACCCGGGCGCTAAAAAAAATTTTACCCTGCCCCCTGGTATTTTTTTTTGGTGTTACATAGGCCCTGTATATCCAACCCTTTTAAGGGGAAAGGGAAACTGGGAACCCCTCCCCTGCGCCCTTTAAAAGGTTTGTAAAAAAATCCCCCCAATTTAATTCTCACCCCATTTAATTTCCTTTGAAAAGCAAAAAGGGAATATTAGTCAACCCCATATCACCACTACATACAGGGTTTGGGGGTTTTGCCCATCAGTGTAAAGCAAAGCGATACTGGCTTGACTATACATAAAATTTTGGAACTACATCATCAATAAACCCCCTGTTTTTAATAAAAAGTGGTGTTAAAAAAGGAAAACCTGTAGACAACCTGCACCGTTATAGTTGGTTTTTTTCCCAAGGATTTGTATAAAAACCTGCACGTTTTTGAGGGGGTTTTAAACTTTGGACGGGTTTTTTAAACCCCTGCATGTTATTGAGGGGTTTTCCCCATGGGGACGGTTTTTTAAACCAGCATCGTTATAATGGTTTTTACATAGGACGAATGTAAAATGCCCCGTTATAATGGGGTTACATAGGACTGTATGTAAACCTGCATCGTTATAGATGGTGTTACATAGGACTGTATGAAAAACTGCATGTTTTAAAATGGTTTTAAACATAAAACCTTTGATGAAAAACCCTGCATTTTTATAGATGGTTTTTTAATAGGACGGTATGAAAAACCCTTAAACCGTTATATTGGTGTTACATGGGGAATGTTTTTAAAACCTGCCCCGTAAAGATTTTTGTTACTTTGGACTGTATAAAAACCTGCCCCCCTTAAAGATGGTTTACATAGGACGTATGACAATCTGCTTTCGTTAAAGTGGTTTTTACATGGGATGTATGAAAAAACCGCTGTTATAGATGGTGTTACATGGGAAATGTTGAAAAACTGACCGTTTTTGAGGGTTTTTTTTAAAAAGGAAAGTTGACAATCTGCCCCTTAAGAGGGTGTTTTTTGGTTGATGACATCGCATCGTTATAGTGGTCTACTGGGAATTATGAAACTGAAGTTATGATGGTGTTACATAGGACTGTATGAAACCTCACTTTATAGAGGGTGTTACTAGGCCTGTTTTTAAACCCCCGTTATAAGGGTTAATAGGACTGTATGTAAACCTGCATCGTTATAGATGGTGTTACATAGGACTGTATGTAAACCTGCATCGTTATAGATGGGGTTCTAGGAAATGAAAAAAAAATTTTCGTTAAGATGGTGTTAATGGGGACTTAGACAACGCACTTAAGTGGTGTAAAGGATGTATGAAACCTGCCCCGTTAAGATTTTACATAGGACTGTATGAAATCGACTTTTAAAAGGGTGTTACAAGGATGTATGAAAACCCTGCATCGTTAAATATGGTGAACTGGGATGTATGAAACCCTTAACGTTATGATGGTTTTAAAACATGGGATGAATGACAACGCATCTTTTATAGAGGGTTTTTACATGGACTTATGACAATTGCTTTTAAAGAGGGGTTTTTACATAGGACTGTTGTAAACCTCATGTTTAATGGTTCATGGACTGTATGAAAACCTCACCTTTATAGTGGTTTTACAGGGGATGAAAGACAATCTGCATCGTTAAGAGGGTGTTACATGGTTTTTACTAAATCGGTACTACTTTAGAAAAAACAACGGGAAAAACAACCCTGTACGATTTTTTTAAATGAAAAATTTGTTAAAATCCGTCCTTACCCGAATCCTCCTGTGTTAGCGGCCGCGGTACCTTCCCCGAACACTTTGCCACTAGTTGAGCCCAGAGGGCTAGAAAAACTTTGGGCTGTGCCGAATGCTGGCGCCCCTCCAAAACCAGGGGATCCCCCAAAAGTTGGAGGGCTGCCGAACACCGGAGCAGCGCCGAACCCACCTGAGCAAAACAGGGGCAAGAGGGAAAAAAAAAAAAAGGGGAAAGGGGGAAGGGAAAAGGGGAAAATATACAAACATGAAAAGGTAGTGGCAAAAAAATGACACGCAGAACGAGCGGACACGACAGGATGGGGTTATACAATTTTTTCAACCCCCCAAAAACACAGCCAGGGGTATGGGGGGGGGAAAACAGGGAATGCCCCATGGGGGGGACAGGGTGGTTTCCCATGTCTTTTGGGGGGGAAAAGGGCAGCGGCTGTATCTAGGGGTTTCATAAAAAAAGGGTTTCCCAAACCCAAAAAAAAGAAAATCGATAGGGGTGCCATCAAAAAGTGACGGGGGACGATGGTTATCAGCTCACACGGGGAATTCCCATTCTCTTCTATGGGGTTCCAGTCAGGGGGCACGGTGTTTCCATTTGTTTTGGGAGTTCCCAGTACGGGGAGAGACTGGTTCTTCATTCTTTTCTAGGGGAGGTTCCCCAGTACAGGGGGCGTTGTTCCCCATCTTTTATGAAGTTTTAAGTAAGGGGAGCGGGTTTCTCCATTTTTTCAGGGAGTTCCAGTACAGGGGTGCTGGTTTCCTTTGTTCTAGGGGATTTCCCCAGTCAGGGGGCTTGTGTTCCTCCTTCTTTTTAATGGGAGTTCCCTTACGGGGGAAGCACTGTGTTTCCATTCTGTTCTTCGGGGAGAAAACCCCCCAAACCCCCCGCTCCCCTGTAGGGGAAACCCCCAATAGAACAGAAGGGAGAGAACAAACGCTCCCCCTGTACGGGGAACCCCCATAGAACAAAATGGAGGAGAACACAACCCCCCCCTTGTATGGGTACTCCCATAAAACGAATGGAGAACACGCGCTCCCCTGTACTGGTAACTCCCATAGACAGAATGGAGAACCAGCGCTCCCCGTACTGGGTCCCATGGGACGGGATGAAAAACAGCGCTCCCTGTACTGGTAACTCCCTAGAACAAATGGAAAAACCAGCGCCCCCTGTCTGGGAACCCCCATGGGCAGAATTGAAAAACACGCGCCCCCTGTACTTGAATCCCGAACAAATGGGAGAACACAACGTCCTTGTACTGGGACCCCCCATATAAAAAAAAGGGAGAACACGGCCCCCCCTGCCCGGGGAACCCCCCAAAGAACAGAATGGAGAGTTGTGCCTTTGCGCTACCTCCTCTATGTTTTGAATAGAGACCAAATACAGAGTTCCCCTTTAGTAACTTAGAATGTAGGATAGTGGGTTTTCTAAACTGGAAGACCCCTTCTGCGGGTTAAAATAGAAACCCAGTCTAAAATATATAATGTCGGAGCATCGGGGACTAGGATCAGGAAACGGCAGCTGCCCTGGATTAATGACCCGACCGGAGGGTCACAGTGAATGGACGCACAGTCAGGCCCCCAACATGGAAGGAAGCCCCCATATTACCAGTAAACCAATACAGGGGAATCCCAGCTGAGGGAATATGGAAAAAGATGATGAGCGAGCAAGGGCATAGCAAGGGGGATACCTCCCCCCAAAAGATGGGGAGTGGGGGAGAAACAACATGAAGGAACCCCCCCAAAAAACAGCTAATCAGGGATGCCACATTTGGGGGGAGGGGGGATCAGCTGTCCGTCCCCGACTTCCCACCATGGGAAAATTTTTCTCAAATTTTCCGATGTTGACGCACAATGTCACGGTCGCTCATCAGCAGCTGTCACGGTGCCTAAGTGTTCACTAGATTACTGATTTGACATAAGCAATTTGGTAACACAATGAATCCCCAGGCCCGAAACCCCTGTGGAGCCCCACCCAGAAAATCTGCACAGAGCGGGGACCATCAGGAGGGGCTCTTTACGTCTGTTCCATAAATCAGTTGTACATGTGGACGTATATAACTTTGTAATGTAGGTTATTAGTGGAAAGCCAAAACTTGCTCCTTTCCACAGGGGTAAAAATTTTTACTAGAATTAAAAACTAGTAAACATTCACAAGAAGGGTTTCTGCACTTACCGCATGCTGAGAGGGGGGGAAAATTTCGCCTCTTTGGATTACACCTCTGCGCGAGGGGGAGGGGGTGCAGCAGCTCTCTTGTGCATTTTCACAGCGGCGAGAGGGGAGGGGGATGCGCAGAACCCCGTGTGCTTAAAAAGCTGCTGCGGGGGGGAGGGGGTGCAGCAGCTCTTGAGTGCATTCACAGCAGCTGCGAAGGGGGATGGGGTCACAGCTTCAAATGGCTTTTAAAACATGCTGTTGTGGGGGGGGGGGAAGAGCACTCTTCGGTGCATTCAAGAATGCGTGAGGAAGGGGGATGCAGCGCTCTCTCAGTGTGCATTACACAGAATGCTGCGAGAGGGGAGGGGGATGCCGCAGCTCCAAAATTTTATTAAAGAAAGCGTGGAGGGGAGGGGATGCAGCAACTTCGGTGGCATTACACAGATGCGCGAGAGGGAAGGGGGAGCAAAACAACTCTCGGTTGTGCATTTCAAGAATGCTGCAAAGGGGAGGGGGTCGCAGAGCCTCGGGGCTTAAAGAATGCGCAAAAAGGGGAGGGGGGGTGCAGCGCTCTCTGTGCATTACAAGAATGCTGCAAAGGGGAGGGGGTGCAGCAGCTCCGGTGGTGCAATACACAGAAAATGCAAAAGGAGGGGGGATGCACAGCTCTTGGTGTGATTTTCACAGAATCTGCAAGAGGGGAGGGGATGCAGAAAGCTCTGGTGTGCATTACACAGAATGCTGCAAGAGGGGAGGGGATGCAGCAGCTCTCGGTGTGCATTACACAGAATGCGCAAAGTTAGGGATGCAGCAGCCTCAGTGAATTACACAGAATGCGAGAGGAGGGGAGGGGGATGCAAGCACTCTCGGTGCATTACACAGAAGCTGCAGAGGGGAGGGGGATGCATTTTTCACCCTTCGGGTGCATTACACAGAATGCGCGAGAGGGGAGGGGGATCAGAACCCTCGTGGCATTAACAAGAATGCTGCGAGAGGGGAGGGGGGTATTCCAGCAACCAGGGTGTGCATTACACAGCATGCTGCGAGACGGGAGGGGGATGCAGCAGCTCACAGTGTGGAAAACACAGAATGCTGTGAGAGGGGAGGGGGATGCAGCAGCTCTCGGTGTGCATTACACAGAATGCTGCGAGAGGGGAGGGGGATGCAGCAGCTCTCGGTGTGCATTACACAGAATGCTGCGAGAGGGGAGGGGGATGCAGCAGCTCTCAATGTGCATTACACAGCATGCTGTGAGATGGGAGGGGGGGGGATTGCAGCAACCCTCGGGTGAAATTACACAGAAATGCTGCGAGACGAAAGGGGGATGCAGCAGCTCTCGGTGTGTATAACACAGAATGCTGTGAGAGGGGAGGGGGATGCAGCAGCTCTCGGTGTGTATTACACAGCATGTGCTGTGAGAAGGAAGGGGGGACAGTGAGCAGCTCAGAGCACACAGCAGAACCCGGATATCTCACCAGAGAGAGGCATGAAGAGAGAAAATGTGCATTTACTACAATCAGCAGAAGCACCTACATTTTACCAATATTTGGCTGTATTTGGGAACAGGTAACGAGCGCCTCTGATGATCAGCAACTGGACAGAATTCCGAATCTGATAACTGGATCAATGTTCATATGTGAGTACAGCTACTCCTCCGTCACCTCTAGAGGAGTGCAGCCCTAGCGTGGCAGCCATGTGTACTACAATACAATAGATTTCTGATGCCGCCATTACCTGTTTTGCTAGGACTGGGAAACCCGAACCCCTGGCTGGCCACGCTTCCTCCAGCGCTGAACGTTCCCGAAGCCTTCTGGTCCCCGAATGTCGCGCTGCCCCCAAATCCAAATGACTTGGCCCCGCTGTTACCAAACAAGCTGCTGGCGTCTATGGGACGGAGGAGACAAGAACGGTGACCTCAAGCCCCCAGAGTAAGGGAAGTGTACAGGGTGGTCACAGGGACAGGAAATCACTGGCGGAGCCCGGGGAGCCGAATCCCGCGCTGGAGGAGCCAAAGGGATTCTTGTTGGCCGCTTCTTGGCTGGGTTTGCCTCCGAGACCACTGAAGAAGCCTCCACCGCTGTTACCACTGCTGCCGCCACCAAAGAGACTCCCAGAGGGGGACGTAGCCTGCTGGACACAAACGGATACGATTTACTCTAAAGGGAACTCGTCACCTATATATATATATATATATATCATATAATTAGAACAAGTTACTGATCCACATTAATTTTTTCTTCGCTGTTTTTATTTTCTGATTGTAGATTTTATATTTCTGTTGTCTGTATATGATTATGGGGGCGGCCATCTTGCCTAAGCTGCTTTTAACAGCATTTAGAGAGATGCTTTACAGCAGCTTCATGCACATAGGAGTCTGAACAGGAGCTGACCCATTGACTTCTATAGGAGAGTGTTGTGGGCATGCTCTGTGACCTGGGAAGAAGTCAGTGTGCAGGGAGGAGGAGAAGCTGTGACCTCTCCTTTTGTGACTGGTGGATCCTGTGTTATCTATATATAGGTGTTACCAGTCAGTGTAATCCTGCCTGTGATGAGGAGACTGCAGGGAAGAGATCTCTACAGAACAGGAGGAGTCAGTCTATAGTGAATGGTGGATCCTGTGTTATCTATATATAGGTGTCACCTGTCGCTGTAATCCTGCCTGTGATGATGAGGAGACTGCAGGGAAGTGATCTCTACAGAACAGGAGGCGTCAGTCTATAGTGAATGGTGGATCCTGTGTTATCTATATATAGGTGTTACCTGTCAGTGTAATCCTGCCTGTGATGAGGAGACTGCAGGGAAGTGATCTCTACAGAACAGGAGGAGTCAGTCTATAGTGAATGGTGGATCCTGTGTTATCCTATAAATAGGTTGTCACCTGTCATTGTAATCCTGCCTGTGGATGATGAGGAGACTGCAGGGAAGTGATCTCTACAGAACAGGAGGAGTCAGTCTATAGTGAATGGTGGATCCTGTTTTTATCTATATAGGAGTTACCTGTCAGTGTAATCCTGCCTGTGATGAGGAGACTGCAGGGAAGTGATCTCTACAGAACATGAAGTGTTCGTCTATAGTGAATGGTGGATCCTGTGTTATCTATATATAGGTGTCACCTGTCAGTGTAATCCTGCCTGTGATGATGAGGAGACTGCAGGGAAGTGATCTCTACAGAACAGGAAGTGTTCGTCTATAGTGAATGGTGGATCCTGTGTTATCTATATATAGGTGTTACCTGTCAGTGTAATCCTGCCTGTGATGAGGAGACTGCAGGGAAGTGATTTCTACAGAACAGGTGGTGTCAGTCTATAGTTAATGGTGGTTCCTTTGTTATCTATATATAGGTGTTACCTGTCTGTTTAATCCTGCCTGTGATGAGGAGACTGCAGGGAAGTGATCTTTACAGAACAGGAGGTGTCAGTCTATAGTGAATGAGGATCCTGTGTTATCTATATATACTGTGTCAGTGTAATCCTGCCTAAAGTAAAGGAAGGAGACAGCATCCAGCAGGTTAGTCGCATTACAAATAGTAGGTAATGAGCTAATGATTGCTCTACTGTTCTCTGGATTAGGCTAGATTAGAAAAGATTAGGCTAGACAACATGGCAATGAAGAGCATTACTAATCTCACTTCAGTTGCTGCCTATCTCTACATAGTTTCATTACAAATAGTAGGTAATGACACAATGATCGTTCTATTGCTCTCTCCACAGGGACAGATCTGATTAGACTGCACAATGAGCAATACATGAAAGGAACCTATGGTGATTTTTTCGGCAGTGGAGGGAGGAGAGTTCTTCACACTTATCAGATGACAAACTGCAGATAATATTTATACTTCTCAGACCATAGCTGACGGGAAAGAAGAACTGTTAAGAAACCCTTTCACTTCTGTGCTATCAGAGCTCATAGAGGGGAAGTCAGAGAGTAATGTAAATGAGTGAACTTCTAAAATTATAAAAAAAAAATAAAAAAAATCAATATAATAGTTGCATATTTCTTCATATGTGATGAGAAAAGTTTTGAGGGTCATGTCCCTTTAAACATGAAATAACTAGAAATAAAAGAATCCCGGCAAAACCATACCTGCCCAAAGACGCTGGAGGTGTTGCTCTGTTGCTGACCAAAGAGGGACCCAGAAGAATTAGGTGCAAATCCTGGTAAGCAAAAAAATGTAAAATTACAAAACCGAGGGTTACCCTAGAAGTACAGAGGGAAGAACGAGCCGGTATGTATCACTCACCTGCGGACTGGCCAAAGCCGAACAGCGAAGACGAAGTGGTCGTGGTAGTGGAGGCGCCTGCACTGCCGAAGGCTGGTGCATTCTGACCAAACGTGGAGGGATTCTGTCCAAACACTGAAGCACCGCTCTGTCCGAAGAGGCCTCCCCCCGCTGTGGAGGTACTGCTGCCGCTGGACTGCTGCCCAAAAGAGAAAGTACTTGCACTGCTGGCATTCGCAGCGTTCCCAAACAACCCCCCGCCGCTGCTACTAGCCGCAGCCGTGGAGGCAGGAGTCTGACCGAAGATCGCCTGTGACCCAAAGCCCGATGGTTTAAAGGAAAAATTGTTGGCCGAGCCCGGAGTCGCTTTCCAGAAAGACCCCGTCTGTCCAAAGACTCCACTTCCTTCTGTCGCCCCAAGTCCCGTGGAGCCAAAAGCAGAGCCGGGGGCGGTAGATCCAGATGTGTCTGTGGCGCCGCTCCCCAGCTGACCGAACAGAAGAGGACGTGACCCAGCCGCCTGAGTCTGACCAAAGACTGTCGCCGTAGAAGCAGCCGCCGCCGGCTGGACAAAGGCAGAACCGGGAGCAGCGGATGTGACTGCTGTGCTGGGGGGTCCTGGAGTAGCCTCAGTGACCAGCCCTGGAGTCTGGGCAGATAAGCCCGTGTTTGCAGGGGATGTTAGAGGGTTGACCACTACGGGCGCAGAGGTCGTCGCATTTTGACCTACATTTAAGGTGGTTGAGAATGTGGACATAGGAGCAGTCGGCGTCTTCGTTTCTGCAGCTGCCGGAGCCGCACTTGTGACAGCCGCAGGAGGTGCGGGAGGCGCGGCGCTGCCAACTGCAGGGCCCGGTGCGGGCTCTCTACTCCCTTCACTTTGTGGAGCCAAAAGTGCTTGTAGCTGTGGAGAAGCTGCAGAGTCAGGAACGGATTTCTCGGGTGCCGCCGGCGGTTTAACATCTGAACCAAACAAGCCAAGAGCCACCGCGGCGGAGGTCACGGGGATCGGAGCTGCAGGCGTCGAGGCTGAGGTTATAGTAGGCAAGAAACCAAATGCTGTTGGAGCTTGAGTGGCTGAAGCCAGAGGAGCCGAGCTGGCCGGGGCCGTAAAGGAGAACCCCGATTTAACGCCCGGATTAAACATCCCAGCCAGTGCTTGAGTATTAAACATGATGGGTGCAGTAGTGCCCGTGGTTGATGTGGGATCGTCAGGCTTTGAAGAACTGACCGTGGAGCTCGCGCCTTGTGCTTTACCTTGCTGTGTCGATGGGGCGGCTTTGGATGCATCCTCCACTTGTCCGACTCTAAGCCCAGAGAAGCTTCCTAGAGTCTCTCCACCAGAAAACCCTGCGGGGGCCGTGACTGGGGGCGCAGCGGTGACGGGTACCTGAGCCGGAGAAGGCTTCGCATTAGAGGTGGAATCGGCAGGGGCATTAGATGGCGGCATGACTGACAAGAAGGAAGCCGACACATCGGGTGCAGAGCCGAGCTGCTGCTTCATTCCTCCTCCGCTCATGAAGTTCGCAGGCTGGGTGGCGTCCTTGGCTGAAATATAAAAGGTGAGTGGTCAACGTACGAGGAAAACATATACAGGACGGTGTCGGTCCCCAGAACACAGGGCTCACCGGGAAGAGGAGCCGCTGCTGCCACCTGAGCACTGCTTGGTTTAGCAGCGCTGGTGTCAGCGGAGGACGATGAAGAGGGCAACATGAAGGGCATGAAGGGGACGGGCGCTTCAGATGCAGGGGCAAACGGGGCCTTGTTCCCAGGACCGGGCATCAAGCCTGAAGGCGGATGAGGATCCTTTCCTGAAATCAACAACAAGAACATTAAAAATATTAAAGATTTATCAGGAAGACGAGCGGTGTCCACCGAGACTTCCCAAAGACATCCCAGTCACTGCCTCCCTGCCTGAGGCCCAGCAGACGCAATGGCGCACCTGTGCCAAAAATATACCACTTATATTATGTTGGAATACTGTAGAAAAATTGCGGTCAACCTCCGTGACGCATGGAGTAATTATCAATAAAAGGTTTTTATTAGGTCTAAAACATACTCTGTAAAAGAGCTAAAACCTGCTAAAAACAAACAAAAGTAAAATCACTAACAACGCGTTTCTCGCCGTGACAGGCGCTACATCAGGAAATGTGATCAGAGCGAGAAACGCGTTGTTAGTGATTTTACTTTTGTTTGTTTTTAGCAGGTTTTAGCTCTTTTACAGAGGATGTTTTAGACCTAATAAAAACCTTTTATTGATAATTACTCCATGCGTCACGGAGGTTGAATAGACGAGCGCCGGGGACCGCAATTTTTCTACAGTATTCCAGCGTTCACGTCCGCTGCTGCGACTTTGCTGCTTCGGAGAGGAGACCCACGACTGCCACTAACAGACTCGGATTGAGTCCTATAAATGCTTATGAGAGTTGTGCCTCTAAAATAGCTGCACAACTCTATTAGGTGAGCCTACACCTTGTTGTCACTGCATATATTACACTTTGCACTGACATACTTCACCAGAGGAGCGCCCCCTCTGTATTTTTTTCTCTGCACATTTATTATGTGGTTGAGACCGTTTCTGTGACAAGAGGGGCGCGACCAGGCAGAAAATGCAATGCCGTGCTCCAAAAATGTGCCAAATTTTTAGCGCAATTAGTAGAATAAAATAAGCATAAACTTAAAGCAAACACCTGCACCAGATTTATGGACACTGTGATAAATTTGGCGTAGTTTAAGTCTGTCTGGTCGACATATTAAAAAGGAGTGATAAGTCTGCCCCAATACCTGTGACTGCGGCCATTATAATCTACATAGAATGCAATGAGACCAGGAGGTAACATGACAGGATAGGTCTCCAGTGTCCCATAGGTGGGGGTCTGACTGATGGGACCCCCACCCATTGCTCAGAAAGATGATGGACTACAACCGGCCACCCACATGGCCCCTGAGAAAAGCAGAGGTGACAGCAGACCATGTGGTGCAGTCAGGGCCGTCATCAGTCATCTATTAACCGTCTTAGGGCCCCATACGCCAAATCACATGGGGCCTCCACCCATTACTAGTTCCTATCTGTTAACATATAAGTGGGCCCCTGACAGGAGTAATGCCCGTACTGCCCTATTGGCACCCCTGGGTACAGTGCTTTCCCACTTCTCAGCAATTGTTAACCAGATCCTGCCCAGCTGGACACTACCTATGCACTGTATCCCGGCCTTAAAGGGAACCTGTTGCCGATTTTTATTTTTACTAATTAAAACCAGACCCCGATACATTTTCTTTTCCTCGTCGCCGTTTTTTATTTTATGATTGTAAATTTTTTTTTATTACTGTTGTCTGTATATGATTATGCGGGCGGCCATCCTGCCTGAGTTGCTTTTAACAGCATTTAGAGAGATGCTTTACAGCAGCTTCATGGACATAGGAGCCTGTGAACAGGAGCAGACCCATTGACTTCTATAAGAAAAAGTTCTGTGGGCGTCCTACTTCATACCACTAGTTGCGCCAAAATTTGGAGGCATGGCATTACACACTGTAAGCCATGCCCCCTTTATATGATACCATAACCCTTTTACACAGGCCACGTCTCTTGTCGGTTGAAGCACAGCAGTGTCTAAAATACATAGTACATGTGATGTAAAAGCATAGACGCCAGTATTTTAGGTGCAAATTGTGCCAAAATTCTCATGCAATTGTTTTGATGAACGTGCCCCATGGTCTACTAGAAAGCTGCAGACCTTAAGGCAACTTTATTGGCGGCGGTTACCTGCGACGAGACTCCCGAATGTTGATGAAGGCGCCGATGTTGCTGGATTCACAGAGAAAACACTAAAAAGAAGGAAGATGAAAGGAAATTGTAATTACTCACAAGAGCGGAGGACCCCTTTAAAAGGACGGCAGAAGAGAAGAGCAGCGGAGCTCCCCACCAAGCCAATTACAGCTGAATGTCTCCATATTCTGGATCATTAGCTAGAGCCAATTATTAGCCAATGTTTCTGACCTCGATAAGGGGCAGAATTCTCCCCCCCAACGACAGGGTACAAAGCCTAAATACACTGCCCCCCCTTCATACCTGGGGGAAGAAAATGGAAAGGCTTTGCTGCTAGGGGCCCCGGGTGCCAGGCTGGAGGGCGTCGAGACACCGGGGCCTACAACCAGACAAGAATAATTTAGTGACCGTTCTGCAGAGCGAATCTCTCTCGTGCCGAGGGGGGTATGTGCTATCACAACCAACCTGTGCCCTTACTGGGTGCCAGCAGAGGCCCTGGCTGAGGAGTGCTGGATAGAACAGGAGCCGAAGAAGCTTTCATCCCGCCGGCAGGAGGCACCTGGGAAGGAGACAGAAGGGTCATGTAAGGAAAACCCATAGAGACCAGGACTCAGACATCTGGATGATGGGACCAGTCATCCTACCACCCATCACTCCCTTTTTGTTTGTTTTTTTATTTAAATTTTTATTAATACATTTTTTCTGCAAACAATAAAAAAACATGAAAAAGTAGTCAAATGAGGTAGGTATGGACAAATTACAACAACAGTTGTGTGAGAATTATTAGTTAACATTTGTGAGAAAACCAAGAATTAAAAAACCCCCCAAAAAACAACAGGAAATCCAATAACAATCCCTCAAGGAACTTAAATGTTATTGTCGGAGGGTGCCAGCATCTGAAAGGAGCATCCAGAGCATGCTCGGGGTAGCCCCCACAAAGGAGCCAAGTAAGGCTGGCCAAACCCGTGCTATAGGGGTCGAGTCGTGCTTATTGGTAAGGCACCCATAAATAAGGCACCAGCAGAAAAGGTTAAGGCCCATCACTCCCATTTTACCATATCAGGGTCGTATGGGACAACCATGGGTGCACTCAGCTGGCGGGTGACAAAGGAAGCAAGGATCAGACCAGTTGGGTTTCACAATGCCCGATCCTGTGTTACCCTGGAAGATAAGCGGCGCCAGGGGGGTATGGGCATCTTAGAAAGGGTGCACCCAACTCGCACGGGATAAGAAGGGAAAGGGCCCCACCTGACGGGCGGGTCGGACTCCCAAAAAACTGAATGGGGGTTCCGGTTTAGATAGCAGCGATTCGGTGTAAACAGAATCCCATTCATGTCTATGGGAGAGTCCCGACCACCTCTCCGTTCAGAACAGAGAGGTTTTGGGGCTCGTTTTGGAGATAGATCCGGGTCCCGGAGGTCTGCCATTAGTGTCTGTAGTGAAACAACCCCTTGACTGACTTATCCTAGTACTTTGCCATCAGAGTCTATGGCGGAAACACCCCTTTAATATCAGTTTGGGTTTTTAAAGTAACCCAGGTTCAAGGGAAAGACGCTTCATGGCTCGGTACCTGTTTAGCCTGGGCTGCGGCCACTTTGTTCAGTGCTTGGTTATTGGCTTGGGAAGCGGACTGCAGTGCGGTGGGCCTAAGGGGTAAAAAGAGAAACGACGAAAAGGGGTGAATGCTTAAAAAAAATCAAAGTGGGGGCTGTCGAGCCCACTCTCCAAAAAAGGATCCACCCCCCGTAGTTATAAGGAGTTGTCTCATAACAGGGGGCATAGAGGGCTCCCCTGCTCAGGGCAAAGGGATGTGGTACATACAGGCTACACGCTCAGGACCCACTTAGGGATGTGGTATCATAGAGGGCTCCATGCTCAACCCCCACTAGGGTGTGGTATATAGAGGGGCTACGCTCAGGACCCTCCTTTGGGATATGGGGGAAACAAGGGGCCCCTTCCCCGGACCCCCTCTAGGGCATTGGATATCATGAGGGGCCCCTGCTCAGGACCCCCCTTAGGGGAATGGGGTACTAGAGGGGCTCCAATGTCAAGGACCCCCCCCTAGGGCATAGGATATCTAAGGGGGTCCCCTGCCGGCCCACCTTAGGGGATTTGGATATCATAGAGGTGCTCCAGCTCGGACCCCCTCTAGGGCATGTGGATATCATAGTGGGCTCCCTGCTAAGGACCCCATCTAGGGCATGGGATTCATAGGGTGTCCATGCCAGGGCCCCCCTTTGGGGATGTGGTATCATAGGTGCTCCATGCTAAGGGCCCCCTAGGGATGTGGAATCTAGAGGGGTCCACTCTCAGGACCCCCCCCTTCAGGGATGGGTTCATGAGGTGCTCCCCTGCTCAGGGGCCCCCCTTTGGCTGGGAAAAATTTATAGAGGTGCCCCCGTCAGGGGCCCCACTCTAGGGGAATGGATATCAATAGGAGGCTCCACGCTCGGGCCCCATCAAGGGCATATGGATATCTAGAGGGGCCCCCCCGCCAAGCCCCCCTCTAGGGCATGTGGATACAAGGGTCTCCACGCCGGGGCCCCCCTCTAGGGTTGGATATAAGAGGGGCTCCACTCTCAGGGCCCCCCTCAAGGGAAAGGATATCATAGAGGGGCTCCCTGCTCAAGCCCCCTTAGGCATAGGATATTGAGGGGCTCCCCGCCAGGTCACTCTAGGGGTGTGGATATCAAGAGGGGTCCCCCGTCAAGACCCCCCCTTCAGGGATATGGATATCATAGAGGGCTCCAGTAGGACCCCACTCAGGGTGTGGATTCACGAGGGGCTCCATGCCCGGACCCCACTCAGGGATGTGGATATCATAGAGGGGCTCCACTGCTCAGGACCCCCCTCCCGGGCATGTGGATATCATAGAGGGGCTCCACTGCTCAGGACCCCCATACAGGGCATATGGATATAATAGGGGTGCTCCACTGCTCAGGACCCCACTCTAGGGCATGGGGATATAATAGAGGTGATCCCCTGCGCAGGACCCCACTCTAGGGCATGTGGATATCATAGAGGGGCTCCACTGCTCAGGACCCCTCTCTAGGGCATATGGATATCATAGTGGTGCTCCAATGCTCTGGACCCCTCTCTAGGGCATTTGGATATCATAGAGGGGCTCCACTGCTCAGGACCCCACTCTAGGGCATGTGGATATCATAGAGGTGCTCCACTGCTCAGGACCCCCTCCGGGGGCATATGGATATCATAGGGGGGCTCCACTGCTAAGGACCCCCTCTAGGGCATGTGGATATCATAGAGGTGCTCCACTGCTCAGGACCCCCTCTAGGGCATGTGGATATCATAGAGGTGCTCCACTGCTAAGGACCCCCTCTAGGGCATGTGGATATCATAGAGGTGCTCCACTGCTCAGGACCCCCCTCTAGGGCATATGGATATCATAGAGGTGCTCCACTGCTAAGGACCCCACTCTAGGGCATGTGGATATCATAGAGGTGCTCCACTGCTAAGGACCCCCTCTAGGGCATGTGGATATCATAGAGGTGCTCCACTGCTCAGGACCCCCTCTAGGGCATGTGGATATCATAGAGGTGCTCCACTGCTAAGGACCCCCTCTAGGGCTACGGTAGACAAGTGCATCACAAAACATGTGATTTGGGAATAACCGTTGATCGCGGAGGATCGCAGGACCCCCTTCTCTCAGGCATGAATATTCCCCAACCAAGCACATGAAATGCGCCCCATACAAAACTGCCGAACAAGCAGTCCCCAAAATGTCCTGAAGATGGAAAAAGTCACATTCTGCTGTGTCCTACAGCACTGCGGACACCCCTGTCTCGCCTATTACAGAAGGGATGACTCCGAAATGCAGCAAGGAACAGGCATCACGCCAGCATCAGACCGGCAGCCTCCTTTAACCAATTACTATTTTTGGGCAATTTTAGTACGAGGGCAACGCAAGGACTTCATGTTCTGTTTTTCAAGTCAAGATTTTTATAGTTGGTGAATGGATAATACAGAGTGAAATGTTGTATGGAGGCCGCGGAGCCGACCAGCTGGATCGTATCCAAAGAACAAGGTAGCCATCTTGGTTTGCACAACATGGCTGTGCTGCCATCTGGAGGCAGGGATGTTAAAGGGGTTGATAGGGGATATGACTGCTTAAAAGGCAACTCTCACCTAATTGATTAGCATTAAACACATAGGGATAAGAATGCTTAAAGGGGCACTCAACATATTGATTAGTTGAAAACATGTAGCAATGGTAAATATAGACTATTACCAAATACATTGCTGTTCTGATTCTGCTTCCTTTCAGAGTTAGAGCAGTTCTTATACCCTGCTTGTGTTCACAAGCCTCAATAGGTTACCGACCACCTTTTTATGCTGTAGCAGCCTTGGCGGGGATGGTGATGTCACTTCCTGCTGTGTCCTATCAGCAGCACAGGAGCTTGTTTATCTTTCTTACTAACAAACTTTAACCCTTCAGCGCTCAGTAGCTGTCCGCTCACTATTTACACCCACCCATTACCAACGTCCCTCTAACAGGCTTATTTAGGAATAGAAGAGCTGAAATGTCAGTCAGTGTTGTAGAACCTTCCGCAACCCGAACAGGAAGTGGGAGCTTGAAACTGTAGAATCGCCCACAGCCTGAACAGGAAGTGGGAGCCTGAGGTTGTAGAACCGCCCACAGCCTGAACGGGTAGTGGGATCCTGAAGCTGTAGAACCGCCCACAGCCTGAACGGGAAGTGGGAGCCTGAAGCTGTAGAACCGCCCACAGCCTGAACGGGAAGTGGGAGCCTGAAGCTGTAGACACGCCCACAGCCTGAATGGGAAGTGGGAGCCTGAAGCTGTAGAACCGCCCACAGCCAAGTGGGAGCCTGAAGCTGAAGAACCGCCCACAGCCAAGTGGGAGCCTGAAGCTGTAGAACCGCCCACAGCCAAGTGGGAGCCTGAAGCTGTAGAAACCGCCCACAGCCTGGACGGGAAGTGGGAGCCTGAAGCTGTGGAACCGCCCACAGCCTGAATGGGAAGTGTGAGCATGAAGCTGTAGAACCGCCCACAGCCTGTACGGGAAGTGGGAGCCTGAGGCTGTAAAAGCGCCCACATGCTTGAACGGGAAGTGGGAGCCTGAAGCTGTAGAACCGGCCACATGCTTGAACAGGAAGTGGGAGCCTGAAGCTGTAGAACCGCCCACAGCCTGAACGGGAAGTGGGAACCTGATGCTGTAGAACCAACCACAGCCTAAAGCTGAAGAGTCACCCACAGCCTGACAAGGAGGTGGGAGCCTGAAGCTGAAGAGTAAGGCCATGTTCACAGGGCTTAAAATGGGACGTATTTCACACCGTACTGCGCGAATTACGGGCTGAAAACGTCCCAGTCATTACAGTAATCCACAGTTCCCAGAGAGAACTATGGATTACGTCTCCTCTCCTGCTCGCACAATACGTCGAGTGGGGAGAGAAGTGACATGTCATTTTTTCACGGCGTATACGTGCTGAGAATAATGAATGTGTAGGGAGCAGACGGGCTGCGAAATACGTCCCGCAATTACACCGGGTGCACATAGCCGAACCCCGATCCCGAACAGGAAGTGTGAGCCTGAAGCTGTAGAATCACCAACAGCATGAACATTAAGTGGGAGCCTGAAGCTATAAAACCGCCCACAGCTTGATCAGGAAGTGTGAGCCTGAAGCTGTAGAACCACCCATAACCTAAACAGGAATTGGGAACCTGAAGCTGGTTGTGAAGAGCAGGCTGTATGAAACAAGCGTTACTTACGCCATAACTAGTTGGATGTTCGGCCCGGGCCCGTTTCCTTTCAGCTCTTTCACGTTCACTACTTTGGGTACAGTCTGCAAGGTTGTTTCGGTGAGTGCGGCTGCGGGAGAAGTGACGCATGCACTGATCAGCACCTAAGCTAGACACGTATGGGACTATTTCTGCAGGCGGTGCAGCTCACCTGGTGCTGGGTTGGTTATCTGTTGCCTCCTCATGGCGGCGGCTGCGGCCGCTTGTGTGGCGGACACTGTTGGGGCACCAAGTTTGACGGTCTTGGTGGCCAACATCGTGCTGTCGGCTCCCGGAGGGATCACCCTCATGGTCGGCACAGATACAGCGGCTGGTAAAGAACGGGGAGGTTGAGCTTAACTGGTTTTCAGACTGTTACTCACCGGTCAGGATATCACTTACGAGTGCTGGTGATGGGGCCGGAGCCCGGCTGAACCTTCACAAATGGAGGAGCAGGACTCCCGAAGCCCGGCTGTATGGAGACGGTGCGCGTTACAGGCGCGTGGCGCACAGCACGGATGGGAGAAGGCTCCGGTGGTGGCGTCTCCTGCCGAACAGGCACCTGCTGCGCTTCCGACAGTGAAGATGAGGAACTGACATCGTCCAGGTCTTCTATGTAACTTGGATTCAAGAACGATGATCGGGAGAGGTTGGCTAAAATACGGAGAAGGATCAATTACTGAAGGGATACAATATTAAAGGGGTACGCTCACCCCCAAAGTGCAAGCTATATTGATATGATAGGTTACCAGAGTTTAATATATGATGGTTTCACTTCTGGGTCCCCACTATCTTGGACGGCATGAAGTAGGGGAGCGCTGTATTCTCATTCGTTATGGATTCCAGTACAGGGAGCGCTGTATTCTCCATTCTGTTCTACGGGAGTTCCCAGTATAGGGGAGCGCTGTGTTCTCCATTCTGTTCTAGGAGAGTTCCCAGTACAGGGGAGTGCTGTGTTCTCCATTCTGGTCTATGGGAGTTCCCGGTACAGAGGAACGCTGTGTTCTCCATTCTCCTCTATGGGAGTTCCCAGTACAGGGGAGCGCTGTGTCCTCCATTCTGTTCTATGGTAGTTCTCAATACAGGGGAGCGCTGTTTTCTCCATTCTGTTCTATGGGAGTTCCCAATACAGGGGAGCGCTGTGTTCTCTATTCTCCTCTATGGGAGTTCCCAGTACAGGGGAGCGACGTGTTCTCCATTCTCCTCTATGGCAGTTCCCAGTACAGGGGAGTGTTGTGTTCGGAGAACTCCCATAGAACAGAATGGAGAGTCGTGGGCATTCTAAGCCGACACTTTCGGGGGCCCGAGACAGATGAGGATTCTAGGGGTGTGACCTACACCTATCAGCATATCCTATCAATATACCATCAAAAGTGCATGATGAGCACCCCTTTAACATGACCCACATCAGGAAATTCTGCACTAGTGTTATATCATCCCCAAAAGCAAATGCCATTTTCCTGTATTATCCAGACATAGTACATATTATACTGGACTCTTACAAGAACAGAGGGGTAAAAGCCACGCTGCAGAACGGCTTTTCAGAGCGCCCTCCCCCTGATGGGACACAAGTCTGGTATTACTGACACACGGATACATTGCCATGCATGCGACCAGAGGAGGCGGCCATTGCATCTCCCCTAAGCAATGAGTCCCAGGACGGAGCAAAGGTAATGAGCAAAATCATCTGTACCTGGAGCAAGAGATCTCACTGGCGGGGTCTTCCGCTTAGTAAGGAAATTTCTTAGCTGATTCTGCTTCACTGGTGATAACTTGGCTGCAAAACAGTGAAATAGGAAAAATGTTACAAAGGTTAATGTAAGACCATGTGATGTATGACCATAGGATGCATGACCACATGTACAATGTAGACATGGATGCAATGTATGACACATTCGATGTATGCCCCAAAGTACAATGTATGGGGCCATGGATGCAATGTTTACCAAATGTCGAGTATGCCCCATGCGTGTAGCCTAGGATGCAATGTATGCCACATGTACGAGTATGAACCCCTGTAGATGTATGACCCTGTTTTGTGTATGCCATGTAGATGTATGACCACATGTACGATGTATGACCACATGTACGATGTATGACCCCATTTTCGTGTTTTTACCCTAGGGTGCAATGTGGACCCCTTCGATGTTTTTGACCATAGGATGCAATGTATGACCACATGTAATATGTATGCACAGTAAATTTTTAGACCATAGGTGCCGACCACATGTAGATGCATGACCAATTACGATGCATGACCACTGTACAATGTTGATTAGGATGCATGACCTGTCAATGTTGACCCTGGATGCAAAGGTTTACTAATGTAAAAATTTTGACACATGTACAAGTATGCCCCTAGGATGCAATGTATGACCCCCTGTAATTTTATGACCCAGGTACAATGTATGACCCGGTACAATGTATGACCACTAGGATTGCATGAAATGCCACATGTACAATGAAAATAGTTGACAAGGATGCAATGTATGACCACATGTAAAATGTATGACCACATGTACAACGTATGACCATAGGATGCAATGTATGACCACATGTAAATGTATGACCACATGTACAATGTATGACCACAGGATGCATGACCACATGTACAATGTATGACCATAGGATGCAAGACCACATGTACAATGTATGACCATAGGATGCAAGACCACATGTACAATGTATGACCATAGGATGCAAGACCATATGTACGATGTATGACCATAGGATGCATGACCACATGTACAATGTATGACCATAGGATGCAAGACCACATGTACAATGTATGACCATAGGATGCAAGACCACATGTACAATGTATGACCATAGGATGCAAGACCACATGTACAATGTATGACCATAGGATATATGACCACATGTACAATGTATGACCACAGGATCCATGACCACATGTACAATGTATGACCACAGGATCCATGACCACATGTACAATGTATGACCACATGTACAATGTATGACCACATGTACAATGTATGACCACAGGATCCATGACCACATGTACAATGTATGCCCAGAGGATCCATGACCTCATATACCATGTATGCCCACATGTACAATGTATGCCCATAGGATGCATGACCACATGTACAATGTATGCCCATAGGATGCATGACCACATGTGCAATGTATGCCCACAGGATGCATGACCACATGTGCAATGTATGCCCACAGGATGCATGACCACATGTACAATACAATGTATGGTCATATGGCCGCTGACAATAACTCAAACTTAAGCCCCTTAAAGGGTTTACAATGCCCATTTTCGTATACCCCATTAGGAAATTGTAAGATAATAGCAGCAGTAGAAATCCTCCTACCCCAGATACCCCCCTGCGTGAACATGGTGCACGTATGGTTTTTTTTCCACATTTCTCCCCACAATTTTTTTTGCAGTTTTCCAATATATTCTACGGTGCGGTGAATAAAACCATTAGAAAGTAAATCCTGTCACGTAAAACAAAAGCCCTTATATGTCTACCCACATGGGTTATTCCCATCTTCCTGCTATATCTGGAGAACCTGGCAACCCTGATACAGAAGGGGCTGCATCAGTAACTCTGTGCTGCACCCACCTCAATGCTTTTCCTGCACAGACACCCTCTGGCCATTCGCTTTGCAGGGAATTGTAGCTGCCTACATTCGGGTCAACATGCTGTGCTGCAGCGTACCTTCACAGTCCACATCCAGGAGCACCCCTCTATAGTGAGGGAGACGTAACCCTCAGAGGTCAGACCTCCACCGATCAGAAAGTAATGAAGTACGCCGTCACCTTACAAGATGGTGGGATCCTACGTTAAGGAGCAGGCCTGTACTTACGTGGCAGCTTTGGCGTCGGCTTGATCGTGGTATCGATAGCGATCTTTGACAAAGTCTCTTGAAGGCTTTCTACCTCCACAGCATTGCTGGAAGAAAAGCAGGAGAATATGAACACCAATGCGACTCCGTAGTGCAGAACCCAGGTGCCGGGTCCGAGGGGTCTATGCTGCTGCTCCTCTCACCTGGGGCTGATGGACTCTTCACCTGCCACGCTCCACTGCGAGGTGCAGTTGTAAAGACGCAGGTGGTAGAGGCTCTCCAGCAACTGGTTCAGACGCTGCCTCTGCTGGTTGATGATCTCCCGGTTGTTGGCCAAAGTATTGAACAGCGTCTCCCGGTCCGAAACGACGTATCCCCTAAAGAAACCACAACCCAGAGACCATCAGCAAAGGGGCCGCAAAGGTCATCAACCTCCATCCATGACTGCGGTCCTATCACAGGGACGCAACAGCAGAAAGGGGTCATTTCATTAAACCCAATATCTCTAGAAAATGTTATTTAATATCTTCTTTTACCTTTTTTTTTATTCCAGTAGTCCTATGCAATAAAAAAAAAAGACATTCTCCCTTTCTCCTTGTTGTCCTCTGTTTTATTGCACTGTTAGCTAGGCTTTGCTCCTGAGCTGATCTCCCGGGACCATCATGACATGTCGGTTGGCATGAGATAAGCACACCCTCACCATGCTACGGACATTGTCGTGGAGGGACCTTGGGGCATCAACCGAAGCCCTGTTTTTCCCCTTCTTTCCTCCCTGGCTTGACTAGTTTTTTGGAACCCTCCCTAGTTGAGCCGGATCGGTCGTACTGACCCTTTGGTATTTTCAACAACGATGCACACTACCCTTGTCCTATTTCTGGATCGCAATCAAGGGAGGTGGTTGGACTTAGGGCCCCGGGATGGAGCTCCGTGGGTGGGATCCTTGCATCATTGGAGGACGTGTGTGGGTACTCCTAGTGGCACCCTGACCTCTGCTACGGATATACACCCGTGGAGAGGCTCGGAGACCTTCCAATCAGATTATCCAAAATTTGACATAGGTTGCATGCGGATGACAGCCCCTCTGCTGATTGGTGCAACTTGGAACGTATGATACGAGCTTAAGTTATTATGACATTTATTGATACATGTTCTCCTATGCACTTCCTGATAAATGTCTACTGTTTAATTGTACAATTTCAAAGGAACCTTGAAGGGACACCGTTGGTCCCTTTGGTTTAAATAGTCAATAAAAAAATATTTTTTTAAAAAAAGAAAAAGAAATTACATATTCCACCCCTGACTGGATCTCCATTCTGAGTAGACACTTTTGGGGGACCTGTTCCAGAGATAGATGGGACCCGCAACTACCAGAATTTGATGACCTATAATATGGATGATACCTCAAAGGGGCTCTACATCCTTGTGGGGGTCTCCAAATTAGCTTAAGATGATGAAGGTGCACCAAGAAAGAAAATCACAACATGCCTTGATGGTGTGAATATACTTTCTTGGTGCTCCATCATCTTAAGCTAATTTGGAGACCCCACAAGGATGTAGAGCCCCTTTGAGGTTCCATCCATATTAACTGGTGCCCAACGTGGTGTGAAACCTAAAAGGAGGCTCCATCTTGGATTGGATACGGTGGGTATCTCTATAAGCATAATATGTGCCATTTTAGAAACACATTAGAGAGTGTAATAGTTATACTGGCAGCTTTTATGTGCCATAATATAAAGGCATATGAGGTGTTATACTAATACATTAAAATGGAGCCACAAAGGATCACACATATATATATAACCTTTGTTCCCATCCACAACACCTATCCTAGAGAGATGCTATCAAAGTCTATGGTAGGACAAGAGAACTAAGGCTAATGGATAAGGGTTTGAATTGTGGACCCCTTCTACTATCCCCTGTATCCCAGCCCCTCTCTCTGCTCCCATCACACCCCATAGACAAACTCCCTGTAATTTAGGTCTAAATAAACCCTATAATTTACGCACTTTTGTTTCTTCTTGGATTCCACAAAGCGATCCCACTCCAGGTCCAGGACGTCGCTCACATCTTGAACCTCGAACCTCACGTACTGATGGAGTCTGCGGATCTCCTGCAGGACAAGAGCCCTGAGCGTTAGTGGACGGGTGTGGGGTAGTGGCCGGTTCTCCGACACATCGCCCTCCAGTCTCACCTGCATCTGCGCCTCGCTCCTGGGGTCCAGCGGCTTCTTATATAGCAGGCGCCGGTATACATGGTCACTTAGTCGCTCCTTCTGCTCTTTGGCGTTCTCCGCATTGGCCAATCCTTCCATGACTGTGGTTTTCATGGAGCCAATATCTCCATGAAGTGACTAAAGCAAGAATAAGAGTGATGTTAATAAGGCTCAGTGGGCCCTCAGGGGTGGAGCATGACACTAAAGAGAATGCAGTACACAATCAGGATTGTCTGGTCTATTCCTTTAAATTACAATTCTCTAATACAGGAAAGTTCCCTTCATGGGAAATCGGAGAAGCCCCGAATAGAACCCACCCACTCCAAGATTCTGTTTAGATGAGAGAGGACGTCTATATCAAGCAGTCCCTGCAGCCCTGTCGTATTTTTTCATTATATTTTGCCCAAGTAAGACTTAATCATACGTGAAGGAATAGTAAACATATGGAAGGACTTCTGATACTTCTTCCAGCTGGATCCAATACTGACTTTGCATCAAAAACTGAATGTGTAATTCTAGTCTTAAAGGGGCGTTCCCACCATGTGGATAGGACACACCACCAAAGTCGGGCAGGTACAGGTCCCACCTCTAGAAGCTATCCATATCTCTGTAATGCGTCCCCAAAAGTATTGCCTCAGGATGGAGATCTGGTCACACGTGTCTGACTTTTCATTCTGTTCTATGGCCACTCCCTGTACAGGGGAGTGCTGTATTCTCCATTCTGTTCTATGGGAGTTCCCACGACAGGGGAGCGCTGTGTTCTCCACTCTCCTTTATGGGAGTTCCCAGTACAGGGAAGCGATGTGTTCTCCATTCTGTTCTAGTGGGGGGTGTTCACGGGGTAGACAGGGGAGCGCTGTGTTCTCCATTCTGTTCTATGGGAGTTCCCAGTACAGAGGAGCGCTGTGTTCTCCAATCTCATATATGGGAGTTCCCAGTACAGGGAAGCGATGTGTTCTCCATTCTGTTCTATGGGAGTTCACAGTACAGGGGAGCGCTGTGTTCTCCATTCTGCTCTATGGGAGTTCCCAGTACAGGGGAGCGCTGTGTTCTCTCCATTCTGTTCTATGGGAGTTCCCAGTACATGGGAGCGCTGTGTTCTCCATTCTGTTCTATGGGAGTTTCCAGTACAGGGGAGCGCTGTGTTTTCCTTTCTGTTCTATGGGAGTTCTGAGTATGACTGAATACAACCCTCCTCTGTACTGGGAACTCCCATAGAGGAGAATGGAGAACACAGCGCTCCTCTGTAATGGGAACTCCCATAGAACAGACTTGAAAGGTGAGCGCAACCCTGACCAGATGTCCATTTTGTGCCGAGATCTTCAAGGACCTGTTCACAAAATAGGTGCGGGGCCCAAAGGCGGAACCTGCACCCATCAGACTTTTATAATATATCCTATTGATATAGTGGGAACACCCCTTTAAAGGGATTGTCTCACCATGCTGTCTCACACTCAACTTCAGCCTTCTTCCTGGTCAGGCTGTGGGTGGTTCTATAGCAGCGGTTAGCATCTTTAGCTCCTCTATAACTAGCTATTCCTGTAACTGCAGGATATTTAATCTGTAGTAAACAAAGCTACAGAGCGCCAAAGTGCTTATCAAAGGTAAACAACCTAATCTTGTTATATAAGGACACTGCTCCGTCCGACGATAGTGACGTCATCTCCCACAGGAAGGGAGATATGGACGGTAACCTAGAGATGCTTGTGTGCACTCAGAGCAGATAAAATCTCTCATCTCCTGACCAGCGCAATATCAAAAGAACGATGTATTTGGAAGAAGTCAGTTATCTTCCCCTACATGTTGGAAGCGAATCACTGTAGTCAGAAAACCCCTTTAAAGGAGTCGTCTCACTACAGGGATTGCTGCTTTTCATGTTAAAGATCTTACAAAAACAAGTCACTTTGCAATATGTGTCCATTAACAGTGTCCTATCTATTCCTAGATATGCCCTCTTGTATGGGCTGCATCAGCTCCTCAGGTCACTATAGCTACAGACCTGTTCAGTCTCTCATGATAGGCTGCCAGCACTGGTTGCTACAGCTACAGACCTGTTCGATCTCTCCTGATAGGCTGCTAGCACTGGTTGCTATAGCTACGGATCTGTTTGATCTCTCCTGATAGGCTGCCAGCACTGGTCGCTATAGCTACAGCCCTGTGTGATCTCCCCTGATAGGCTGCCGGCACTGGTTGCTATAGCTACAGACCTGGCTTCTATTTCAGCCTAGTGGAAGCCAGTAAACACGTCTCTGAATTCAAAATGAAACCAAGAAAACAGTACTGAGGTGAGAGGAATCAATGTAGTGAGACGACCCCTTTGAGTAATTTGGTGATTAGTGGAGATCAGGTCACACATAAGACACATTCATTAGGATCAACTACTGAATACCGAATGGTTATTGGCATTCCCCTGACAAGAGGAGGCGATGCTCTGCAGCGGGTAGGTATTATGGGGACTGGGCACCTCCTAAGCACCAGAGCTGACACTCGTTCATCCGCCGTTACCTTCGTCGCATCCTGGATTTCTCGTAGAAATGAATGGAGATCGTCGGAGTCCGTCCTCAGCTGCCTCATCTCATTATCGGTCCCTACGATGAAGCAGGCCTTGGACGTCCGCAACTTCAGGTCATCTAACTCCCTCTGAAAATGGGCGATCTGCCCCCCAAAGAAAAAGAGGGTAAGTGAGCGGCCGAAACCGGAGGAGACGGGCAAAGACAACTCACAACGGCGCGCACCTCCTCCTTTATCCCATTGTGAATCGGATCTTTGCTCTCCAATGCTGCCGGCTGTAAGAGATAGAAAACAGGGGTGATCAGTGCGGCAACTGCTCCCTGTTATCAGCCACTTCAGGACCGGGAGAGGTGGGCGCCATCTACTGCTCCCTGTTATCAGCCACTTCAGGACCGGGAGAGGTGGGCGCCATCTACTGCTCCCTGTCATCAGCCACTTCAGGACCGGGCGAGGTGGTCACCATCTACTGCTCCCTGTCATCAGCCACTTCAGGACCGGGAGAGGTGGGCACCACCTACTGCTCCCTGTTATGAGCCACTTCAGGACCGGGAGAGGTGGGCACCATCTACTGCTCCCTGTTATGAGTCACTTCAGGACCGGGAGAGGTGGGCACCATCTACTGCTCCCTGTTATCAGCCACTTCAGGACCGGGAGAGGTGGGCACCATCTACTGCTCCCTGTTATCAGCCACTTCAGGACCGGGAGAGGTGGGCACCATCTACTGCTCCCTGTTATCAGCCACTTCAGGATATGGAGAGGTGGGCACCATCTACTGCTCCCTGTTATCAGCTATTCAGACCCGAAACTGTGGTTCTCCATCCATGACAGATGTCTTAATAGAGAAAGGTAAAGCATTACGAGGGGCCGCTTTGTGACTCCGGCAGGATGCGGGCGGCCATTCGCCGCTGCGGGGGTTGATGCCACTCAGGACCGGGAGAGGTGGGCACCATCTACTGCTCCCTGTTATCAGCCACTTCAGGATATGGAGAGGTGGGCACCATCTACTGCTCCCTGTTATCAGCCACTTCAGGACCGGGCGAGGTGGGCACCATCTACTGCTCCCTGTTATGAGTCACTTCAGGACCGGGAGAGGTGGGCACCATCTACTGCTCCCTGTTATGAGTCACTTCAGGACCGGGAGAGGTGGGCACCATCTACTGCTCCCCGTTATCAGCCACTTCAGGACCGGGAGAGGTGGGCACCATCCACTGCTCCCTGTTATGAGTCACTTCAGGATATGGAGAGGTGGGCACCATCTACTGCTCCCTGTTATCAGCTATTTCAAGCCCTAAAACTGTGGTTTCTCCATCATGACAGAGTCTTAATAAGAGAAAGGAAAGGCAGTACCTGAGGCGGCTGCTTTGTGACTCCTGGCAGGATGCGGGCGGCCTTCTGGCCCGCTGCGGGGGGTTGGAGAGCGCTTTGTGAGACTGCAAGGAGGAGAGAAAACGTCAAAGCAAAAAATACCATGAATGTAAGAAGCACATTGTCTGTAGGATGCAATCTATAGAATGTCCCATATACAACCCATATCCCATTAGACCAGACATTGGTGCAGCAGGGCTAGAGTTACCATCGGAGAACGGTCTGCTGGGTGCTCCTGTGGACGGGGGTGCGGTGGGCACGGCAAAGGTGCCCGGGACGGCTGGAGCTGTGGTCTTTGCTGGAGGTGTGAACGAAAAGCCCTGAGCAGAGCTTGGCTTAGACTGAGAAGGGTCCCCGGCCCCAAATCTAAACAAAGAAAAAGCCGTCAAGTGATCCGTGCAGTGTAAATTCACAACATTCACCTTATCGATAGAGTGTGATAGGGGCGAGACCCACCGCTAGGACCCACAGCGCTAAACGGGCCTCCGAAATTCTCGGCTCACGAAGCAGAGCTGGTGACGTCTTAATTCTGCTCTATGGGAGTTCTAAATCCGGCCTAACACAGTGCTCCCCTGTACCGGGAACTTCCATAGAACAGAATGGAGAACAAAGCGCTCCCCTGTACCGGGAACTCCCATAGAACAGAATGGAGAACACAGCGCTCCCCTGTACGACTGCCATAGAAAATGGAACAGGCCCCCTACTGAACCATAGAGGAGAATGGAGAACACAGTGCTCCCCTGTACTGGGAACTCCCATAGAACAGAATGGAAACCGCGCTCCTGTACTGGAACTACCTAAGGAAAAGACACAGCACTCCCCTGTATGGACTCCCATAGAGGAAATGAGAACACAGGCTCCCTGTATGAATCATAGAACAGAATGGAGAACACAGTCGCTCCCCTGTAACGGGAACTCCCATAGAACAATGAACACACGTCCTTACGGAACTCCTAAACAGAATGAAACACAGTCCCTGTACGAACCCATAAACTAATGACTCATCTCTACCTAATGACATTGGATCGGTGGAACCTGCATGTGTCAGACTTTGATGGTGGACCTTATCAATATGTCAAAGTGCATTGTGGGAAAGCCCGTTTGACGCCTGATGGTCTAAAGAAGATGTCAAATGGATTATTAACCCTTCAAAGCTGCCCCTGTACCCGTCACTGAAAGCTGAACGCGATGAGTGCAATGCATGCAGCTTCCTTTTTCCATCCTGCCCTGGGCACAAGAGAACTGCATGGTGATGGATTCTGCCCACTCAATAATGAAACAGTCTGGAGGTCCGTTGCCATCTTGCAGCCTGCACTAGCCCGGCCCCCCATCAACTCTCGTCCAGCTCCCCACCTGCCCGCATTAGCCCGGCCCCCCGTCCACTCTCGCCCGGCTACCTGCCCGCAATAGTCCGACCCTCCTGCCCGGCTCCCCGCCCGCATAAGCCCAGCCCTCCCGGCTTTTTGGGGTCATGGCCATTGCACGTACTTGTCTTTCAGGTTCACTCTGACAGAAGATAGTTGGTTGCCGGAGTCCGCAGCTTGGTTAGAATTACTGACGTTTTCCGGCTTTGACATTGCAGCCTCAAAAACGCCTCCACCCGGTTCGGAGGTGAAGGAAGGTCCCGGTGCTCCCGCCAGTTTGGCAAAGCTGGTGGCCCCGGCCGAAGAACCAAATAAGGCAGAAGAAGAGCTGGCAGGGGTCGCTACAGAGGAGGGAACACTGAAAGCAGGAGAAGGCTGGGGTTTGCCTGCAAATGAAGAACTGTCTTGAGGATTGAGAGAAAAATTCGAATTAGGCATGCCGAAACCGAAGACCGTGGCCTGAGGGTGGCCAGGGACACTAGAAGAAGACACACCGAAAGCAGGAGCAGACGGAGGCCTTACAGAGGGATTAGCGGAAAAGCCAAAAGTAGGGGCAGCGCTGGTGGCAGCCTGGACAAAAGACGGAGCCGCAGCGGTTGGTGGTTGTGTCGGGCCCCCAGCGGCAGGAGGGGTGTATGCAGGAGGGGCAGTAGGCTGAGGTTTTGCAGCAACATTAGCCGCAGACAGGCCAAAAGACGGAGCCGCAGAAGCTGGAGGTCTGGCAGAACCACCGGCCGCAGGGAGACCAAAAGCTGCAGAACCTCCAACCGTAGGTGAGCCAAACGATGCAGGACCGTGAGGTGTAGACGAGCCAAACGATGCAGGACCGCCAGCCGCAGGCAGGCCGAACGATGCAGGACCGCCAGCCGCAGGCAGGCCGAACGATGCAGGACCGCCAGCCGCAGGCAGGCCGAACGATGCAGGACCGCCAGCCGCAGGCAGGCCGAACGATGCAGGACCGCCAGCCGCAGGCAGGCCGAACGCTGCAGGACCGCCAGCCGCAGGCCAGCCGAACGATGCAGGACCGCCAGCCGCAGGCATGCCGAACGATGCAGGACCGCCAGCCGCAGGCAAGCCGAACGATGCAGGACCGCCAGCCGCAGGCATGCCGAACGATGCAGGACCGCCAGCCGCAGGCATGCCGAACGCAGACGGAGCCGTAGGCTGAGGCTTTCCAGACACACTAGCTGCAGGCAGGCCGAAAGCAGGCGCTGACACCGAAGGCATTGTTGGTAGGCCGAGGGTCGGAGCAGCTGATTTTCCAGGGAGACCAGCAGGAGATGTGTTAGTAATGCTGCCACGGGTGCCAGGATGATACGGGCTAGCTGCGGCAAGTCCTGGGGTAGCGAAACTGGACGCTGCAACACAACAAGGAAAGAAAACGGATTATGTAACCATGAGAAGAAGAGGAGCTGCAGCACCGAGACCTCACAAAACATAACACCTGGCAGCGTGCAGCTCCGCTAACAGGTCCCGGCCGTATTATAGGGGTGAGCCGGGACCTGCGGCAGAGCAGAACAGAAAAGCCAAGGGCTTGTTCACATGGAGTATTCACTCCGTGTTACAAGCGCTTTGCAGATCCGTCTTGGGGACCGACAGAGCGGACCCAAAGACGGATCGAACAATTAGCAGTGACTTCATCACTGCTCGCTATTAGGAAGACGCAGCGGCGTTCACATGGGAGATCGCCGCTGTGTGTTTCAAAAGCGCTGCTTAGGTCCATCTTGAAAAGAATTGACATGCGATTCTTTTCAAGACGGAGCCGAGTGGCACTTTGGAAACACGCAGCGGCGATCCCTCATCTGAACGCCGCCGCATGTTCGTCATAGACAGCAGTGATAATCTCACTGCTAATTGTTAGATCCGTCTTGGGGACCGACAGAGTGGACCACAAGTCGGATCCTAAAAGCGCTTGTAACACGGAGTGAAAACAGTGTGAACAAGTCCAAAGAGCAAGACAGGAATGCTACCAGCAACACTTAGAGCTCCGCAGCAGAGACCTGTGCGGCCGGGCTCCTGTGCTGCGGACCTTGATCATCGGCGGCGGCTGCAGTAACCCCTCCCTGTGTGAAAGAGCAAAACAAGATCACATGATCCAAAGGTGAAGCAGCAGAACACAGGGGTTCCCGCAGCGCACTGATCCGTACTGTGCAAACCGAGGTGGCAGCCGCTTACGGCACTGACAAGACTGCAGGACGGTCTCCTTGAGAAAGCATTTGAGGCTAAACGTACGTCGGGGCGATCCGAGGTGCACTGACTGCATGTGATAATGTGTTCTTCACTTTATATACTTAGCACTTTATGCATGTTATTCTGTGATAGTCCAATATTTGGTCCAGAGCTATATATACTAGCGATCCTTATTTATGAGTTACTTATACTATGTTTACAATCACTATTTTTACTCTGTACCAGATTAGGCATTTGTTACCCAACTCTTGTTCTCCTTTTTGCAATATACCTCATTGTGATCAATGTTTTAGAATTCCTCCATTCTTTTCTATGTATTCTATGTTTTTTTTAATAAAGTAGGTTTTAATTTTTAGTGGATTACGCTCTTTTTGTTTCTCTTTGGTAAATATATAATTTTGCATTGCTCCACATTGTATTGATTGGTTTGTGTTTTGGGGTATTTTGTGCAGCCTCTGTATACTCTCCGTACTCCGTATACTTACACTTTACAGTGTGACGTTCCATTCAGGAAGGAAGGCGGGCAGCTACAGTATAGCGGCCTCCCGACTACTGCGCATGCACGCTAGTCAGCAAGTCAGTGCTCCCATACTGTGCCCACCTGTAGACCTACCCAAACTCAGGGTCAACCTATACAGAGTATAGAGTGCAAAGAGAGTAGAGAGCACAAAGAGTATACAGAGTAGAGGGCGTATAGAGTATACAGAGCATGCAGTGTACAGAGTAGAGGGCGTATAGAGTATACAGAGCATATAGTGTACAGAGTAGAGGGCGTATAGCGTATACAGAGTATAGAGTGTACAGAGCATATAGTGTACAGAGTAGAGGGCGTATAGAGTATACAGAGCATATAGTGTACAGAGCAGAGGGCGTATAGAGTATACAGAGCATAGAGCGTACAGAGCAGAGGGCGTATAGCGTATACAGAGCATAGAGCGTACAGAGCTAGAGGCGTATAAGCATACAGAAAACAAGTACAGAGCAGATGTGCTATAGAGCATACAAGGATAGAATGTACAGAGTAAGGGCGTATAGAGTATACAGAGCATAGGAGGTACAGAGTAGAGGGCATAAGGTATACAGACATGGGACGTACAGATAGGGGCGTATAAGTTACAAGCATGGAGCGCACAGAGTAGAGGGCATATAGAGTATGCAGAGTCATGAGCACAGAGTAAGGCGTATAGGCATACAGAGTAGAGCGTAAGAGCAGAGGGCCTATAAGCAATACAGAGGATAGAATGTACAGAGTAGAGGGCGTATAGAGTATACAGAGATAGAGCGTACAGAGCAGAGGGCGTATAGAGCATACAGAGGATAGAGCGTACAGAGCAGAGGGCCTATAGAGCATACAGAGGATAGAATGTTCTGAGTAGAGGGCGTATAGAGCATATAGAGCATGGAGCGTACAGAGTATACACAGCATGGAGCGTACAGAGTAGAGGGCGTATAGTGTATACAGAGCATACAGAGGATAGAGCATATAGAGCATACAGAGGATAGAGCGTACAGAGCAGAGGGCGTATAGAGTATACAGAGGATAGAGCATACAGAGTAGAGGGCGTATAGAGTATACAGAGCATGGAGCGAACAGAGTAGAGGGCGTATAGTGTATACAGAGCATGGAGCGCACAGAGTAGAGGGCGTATAGTGTATACAGAGCATGGAGCGAACAGAGAAGAGGGCATATAGAGTATACAGAGCATGGAGCGCACAGAGTAGAGGGCGTATAGAGTATACAGAGCATGGAGCGCACAGAGAAGAGGGCATATAGAGTATACAGAGGATAGAGCATACAGAGTAGAGGGCATATAGAGTATACAGAGCATGGCGCGCACAGAGTAGAGGGCATATAGAGTATACAGAGCATGGAGCGTACAGAGTAGAGGGCAGATAGAGGATACAGAGCGTGGAGCGCACAGAGTAGAGGGCGATGCATACAGAGCATGAGCAAGGATAAGGGCGTATAGTGTATACAGAGCATAGAGCGCACAGAGAGAAGGGCATATAGAGTATACAGAGGATAGAGCTACAGAGTAGAGGGCAATAGGTAATACAGAGCATGCCGCACAGAGATAGAGGCATATAGAGTATACAGACATGGAGCGTACAGAGTAGGGCATATAGAGTATACAGAGCATGGAGCGCACAGAGTAGAGGGCATATAGAGTATACAGAGCGTGGAGCGCACAGAGTAGAGGGCGTATAGTGTATACAGAGCATGGAGCGTACAGAGTAGAGGGCATATAGAATATACAGAGCATAGAGCGCACAGAGAAGAGGGCATATAGAGTATACAGAGCATGGAGCGCACAGAGAAGAGGGCATATAGAGTATACAGAGGATAGAATGTACAGAGTAGAGGGCATATAGAATATACAGAGCATAGAGCGCACAGAGAAGAGGGCATATAGAGTATACAGAGCATGGAGCGCACAGAGTAGAGGGCATATAGAGTATACAGAGGATAGAGCGCACAGAGTAGAGGGCGTATAGAGTATACAGAGGATAGAGCGTACAGAGTAGAGGGCATATAGAGTATACAGAGCATGGAGCGCACAGAGTAGAGGGCGTATAGAGTATACAGAGCATGGAGCGCACAGAGTAGAGGGCGTATAGAGTATACAGAGCATGGAGCGCACAGAGTAGAGGGCATATAGAGTATACAGAGCATGGAGCGCACAGAGAAGAGGGCATATAGAGTATACAGAGCATGGAGCGTACAGAGTAGAGGGCATATAGTATATACAGAGCATAGAGCGCACAGAGAAGAGGGCATATAGAGTATACAGAGGATAGAGCGCACAGAGTAGAGGGCATATAGAGTATACAGAGGATAGAGCGCACAGAGTAGAGGGCGTATAGAGTATACAGAGGATAGAGCGCACAGAGTAGAGGGCATATAGAGTATACAGAGCATGGAGCGTACAGAGTAGAGGGCATATAGAGTATACAGAGGATAGAGCGTACAGAGTAGAGGGCGTATAGAGCATACCGAGGATAGAGCGTACTAGAGATGCGTATAGAGCATACAGAGGATAGAATGTACAGAGTAGAGGGCATATAGAGTATACAGAGCATGGAGCGTACAGAGTAGAGGGCGTATAGAGCATGGAGCGTACAGAGCAGAGGGCGTATAGAGTATACAGAGCATGGAGCGCACAGAGTAGAGGGCATATAGAGTATACAGAGGATAGAGCGCACAGAGTAGAGGGCATATAGAGTATACAGAGGATAGAGCATACAGAGTAGAGGGCATATAGAGTATACAGAGGATAGAGCGTACAGAGTAGAGGGCGTATAGAGCATACAGAGGATAGAGCGTACAGAGCAGAGGGCGTATAGAGTATACAGAGCATAGAGCGTACAGAGTAGAGGGCGTATAGAGTATACAGAGGATAGAGCGTACAGAGCAGAGGGCGTATAGAGCATACAGAGGATAGAGCGTACAGAGCAGAGGGCGTATAGAGCATACAGAGGATAGAGCGTACAGAGCAGAGGGCGTATAGAGTAAATGAGCGACAGATATAGGGCATAGAGTATACAAGGATGAGTACAGAGCAGAGGGCGTATAAAGCATACAGAGGATAGAGCGTACAGAGTAGAGGGCGTATAGAGCACAGAGATAGAGCTACAGAGCAAGGTAAAAGCATACAGAGGATAGAGCGCACAGAGTAGAGGGCATATAGAGTATACAGAGCATAGAGCGCTACAGAGAAGGGCATAAAGTATACCGAGGATAGAGCGCACAGAGTAGAGGGCGTATAGTGTATACAGAGCATGGAGCGCACAGAGAAGAGGGCATAGAGAGTATACACAGGATCGAGCCAACAGAGTAGAGGGCATATAGAGTATACAGTGCATGGCGCGCACAGAGTAGAGGGCATATAGAGTATACAGAGCATGGAGCGTACAGAGTAGAGGGCATATAGAGTATACAGAGCATGGAGCGCACAGAGTAGAGGGCATATAGAGTATACAGAGCATTGAGCTCACAGAGTAGAGGGCGTATAGAGTATACAGAGGATAGAGCGTACAGAGTAGAGGGCATATAGAATATACAGAGCATAGAGCGCACAGAGAAGAGGGCAAAAGAGTACAGACAGGACCACAGAGAAAGTGCTATAGAGTATACAGAGGATGAATTACAGAGTATAGGAGCATTAGAATAACAGAGCTAGAGCGCACAGACGAAGGGCTATAGAGTATACAGAGCATGGAGCGCACAGAGTAGAGGGCATATAGAGTATACAGAGAATAGAGCGCACAGAGTAGAGGGCATATAGAGTATACAGAGGATAGAGCGAACAGAGTAGAGGGCGTATAGAGTATTACGAGCATGGAGCGCACATGAGTAGAGCGTAAGATAAGAGCATGGACACAGAGTAGAGGGCATTAGAGATACAGAGCAGGAGCGCACAGTAGAAGAGGCATAAGTATAGAGCATGGAGCGTACAGAGTAGAGGGCATATAGTATATACAGAGCATGGAGCGCACAGAGTAGAGGGCATATAGAGTATACAGAGGATAGAGCGCACAGAGTAGAGGGCATATAGAGTATACAGAGGATAGAGCGCACAGAGTAGAGGGCATATAGAGTATACAGAGGATAGAGCGCACAGAGTAGAGGGCATATAGAGTATACAGAGCATGGAGCGTACAGAGTAGAGGGCGTATAGAGCAAACAGAGGATAGAGCGTACAGAGGATAGAGCGTATAGAGCATACAGAGGATAGAATGTACAGAGTAGAGGGCGTATAGAGTATACAGAGCATGGATCGCACAGAGTAGAGGGCGTATAGAGTATACAGAGCATGGAGCGCACAGAGTAGAGGGCGTATAGAGTATACAGAGCATGGAGCGTACAGAGTAGAGGGCGTATAGAGTATACAGAGCATGGAGCGTACAGAGTAGAGGGCGTAAAGCGTATACAGAGAGGAGCGCACAGAGAGAGGCGTATAGTGTCATACAGAGCATGGAGCGCACAGAGAGAGGCATATAGAGTATACAGAGGATAGAGCATACAGAGTAGAGGGCATATAGAGTATACAGAGCATGGAGCGCACAGAGTAGAGGGCGTATAGAGCATACAGAGGATAGAGCGTACAGAGCAGAGGGCGTATAGAGCATACAGAGGATAGAATGTACAGAGTAGAGGGCATATAGAGTATACAGAGGATAGAGCGTACAGAGTAGAGGGCGTATAGAGCATACAGAGGATAGAGCGTACAGAGCAGAGGGCGTATAGAGCATACAGAGGATAGAATGTACAGAGTAGAGGGCGTATAGAGTATACAGAGGATAGAGCGTACAGAGTAGAGGGCGTATAGAGTATACAGAGCATGGAGCGTACAGAGTAGAGGGCGTATAGAGTATACAGAGCATGGAGCGCACAGAGTAGAGGGCATATAGAGTATACAGAGCATAGAGCATACAGAGTAGAGGGCTTTAAGTGTATACAGATGTTGGAGTGCACAGACTAGAGGGCGTAAAGAGCATACAGAGGATAGAGCGTACAGAGCAGAGGGCGTATAGTGTATACAGAGCATGGAGCGCACAGCGTAGAGGGCATATAGAGTATACAGAGGCTACACTATAGCAGCCCCAATCTCCTGACTGTGCTGGGCACGTGCGCTGATCGTCCTGCAGTCTTCCATTTTGTCAGTGCCATAAGCGGCTGCCATCTTGGTTTGCACAGTATGGATCTGTGCGCTGCGGGAACCCCTGCGTTTCGCTGCTTCACCTTTAGATCATGTGATCTCGCTCTGATCTTTTACACAGGGTGGGGTTAATGCGGCCGCCGGCGATGATCAAGGTCCGCAGCACAGGAGCCGGGCGCACAGGTCTCTGCTGCGGAGCTTTAAGTGTTGCTGCTCCTTGCTCTGCCGCCTGTCATGGGGCGTGCATGTGACCGGACCATGCGGCACGGCTATAGCCAACACACAAGGGTTATGACCGGCCCATGCCGTACATACAGGGCTCGCTCCTGGGCAGATCTATCAGGAGCTGTGTTTGATGGTCGGGGGCACGATGGGACTTTAAATTCGAGAACGCACCGATACCCGCAGCATTAATCAGCCGCTCTCCTTCCATAGGAAGTCGCTCCGGTTTCACCGTCAGAGATTTTACACCAGGATTTGTGTTGATGACGTGAAAGGGACAAAGGACTCCGTCTGTGGAAAGCAGCAGAAGGACCGGAGTGGGGGGCAGGACCTTCTCCTCACCTGCAGGAAGAAAACAGAGAGGTCAATGGACGCAAAACAGGTAGAGAGACGCTTAACAGGTCCTTCTTCAGCTGTGCATCCTGAAATACTCTGTGCTGCTGGATACACTGCATCCTCCACTATAGATCCTGAAATACTCTGTGCTGCTGGATACATTGCAATCTTCCACTATTTATCCTGAAATACTCTGTGCTGCGGATACATTTCACTTTCCCCTATTTATCCTGAAATACTCTGTGCTGTTGGGTAAACGGGAACCTTTCCCCTAATATCCTGAAATACTCTGTGCTGTTTGGGTAACGGGATCTTTCCCCTATTTATCCTGAAATACTCTGTGCTGCTGGATACACTGCATCCTCCACTATATATCCTGAAATACTCTGTGCTGATGGATACATTGCCATCTTCCACTATTTATCCTGAAATACTCTGTGCTGATGGATACACTGCATCCTCCACTATATATCCTGAAATACTCTGCGCTGCTGAGTACATTGTATCTTTTATGTGTCCTAAAATACTCTGTGCCACTGTGTACACTGCATCTTCCACAATATATCCTGTCAGCATGCAACCACCCACAAGAAGATAACACCCCCGCCTTAAACACTTTGTGCTGCCAAGGAAATTGCATCTCTCATTATGCACAGCTGTAGGAGGACACTTTGCGACCTCCAGAACTTGACTGGGCATATTACGCTGATAACAAGAGGGCACCTACTGATAAACACGTTCAGCTGGCTGGTGTAGGAGACCACCACCCCCATGGGCAGCGTGTCATCACTTATCGCAGGCAGCTCTGCTCGCTCGAGTTTTTCCATAACCATAACTCCCCGCCTTGAAAGGAAGGGGAGGCAGATGAGGCCAACAATGAGGCATTCACACCCTCTGTGGGTCATCTTGGAACTCCAATTGACCACCTGGGTGAACCTCCCCCCCCCCCCAGGACCACCGGGGGCCCCCCCCCCCCCTTTGGACCCCTGGAGCGCCCCCCCCCACCCCCTTTGGACCCCCCCCCCCCCGGGGAAAAGCCCCCCCCCCCCCCCCCAGGGAAACCCCCCCCCCTTTGACCCCCCCCCCCCCCTTGGACCACCTGGGAGCTCCCCCCCCCCCCCCGGGCCCCCCCCCCCCTTGGGCCCACCTTTTGGGAGCCCCCCCCCCCCGGGACCCCCTTTGGGGCTCCCCCCCCCTTGGACCACCTGGGAGCGCCCCCCCCCCCCCCCTGGACCACCTGGGAGCTCCCCCCCCCCCTTGGACCACCTAGTAATGCTTATTTTGGGGTGGGTTTAGTTACTACCTCCTGCCAGGTTATGTAGCCCCGTTCTAAAACACACTTTTAAATTTTGGGGCTACATACCAATAAGGCACCATTGCCTCTATCTTACATTCCCCCGGACGGGCACTAGCGGGCAGCTCTGTGCCATAGGACGCTCACCTGATCAGGCGGCCTGGCAATCACACTGACTTCGATGGAAGCGGCTGATGCCCCGAGAAGGATATCCCTAGGAGAAGGAAAGCAGTGTGAAGCCTCCCGGTGCCAGTCCCCTGCCCGGCGGAGGGAGCCAACGCCGCCATCTTACCAGTCATCCACATAGTTCATGAAGAAGTGATGCTGCCTCTCGCTGCAGCTGTTGTAGCAGGTCTCCGTGAAATTCAGGAAACGTTCTCCTCGCTTCTCTTCCTTTTTCTGTGAAAAATGTATTTCAGTCCCCAAACCACAGAGGCCCACAGGGCCCGGCTCACAGTCCCCACCCCCTCCAATGACTGCTGCAGACAACTCACCGGGAGCAAGACCATGACGAGCTGCGGGAGGTCCCAAGGAAAACCTCCCGGGGGCCCTAAACACCACCGCGAAGACGTATTTTTACCCACAGATGTCCAGC